>CAUZXS010001933.1:2500-42500 GCA_963585895.1 Sepioteuthis lessoniana
CTTATTTTTTAGAATTTTTTGAAATTTTAAATTGAAAATAGTAAAACAAAACTTATAAGGTAAGATCCACATTTATTTATTTATTATTATTATATTACATCTAGAAAAGATCAAAAATGCATATATATATATATATATATATATATATATATATATATATATATATATATATATATGTGTGTGTGTGTTGAACTTTTTGAAATTTAATTTTTGAATTTCGACTTTTGAATTTCAGTTTATTTATTCATTTATTTATTTTTTTTTTTTGCCTCATGGTTTTTCTCCAGTGAATATCCTTGTTACGGATATCCAAACGAGAAGCAATTATCATTTCGACGCGAATCCAAGATAACTGAAATTTGCGGGGTGTGAAAAAAAACAAAACTTGTAGGCAATGCCTTTTTTTTTCCAGAATATTTTCTTCTCTTTTCATTTCAACGTGTAAGTGTTTACCTTTCAAAATATTTTAATAAATTACTCTCATGCCAGACTAATATAAATAAAGAAAAATTTTTAAACTTTTACTTCACAATTATTTATAAAACTCCACTTGAATTTTACTTTTAACATTTGATATTAAAATTGAAAAATGGTTGAGGCAGATGTTGAATATATTGCCTTAACCATTTTAAGATTTCAACCCTCTTATTCTTCTTCATGTTTTTTTTATTTCTTATTCTTTATGAATTTGCTTTGGGATTGAAAGATTTATGAAACAAGAAATTTCTATCCGAAACACAGATTATTACGCCTTTAGGTCGCCATACATTAGTAAGCCGCGCCTACTTTCAAGTGTTTGTTTACGTTTTGCCGCAGCAAACGAATTTGAAATAAATCCAGTAAGGCTGGATATCTGATGTTTGTTTATTTCACACATGAATTTATTTATTTATATTCTATAAAAAAAAGAAAGAAACTTTATAGTGGGTATTTCTTTAGTTTTAGATTAGTCAACTCAGAACACGTAGATAGGAATATTCCAGGAAAAGAGAATCCAAATCTCACATACATAGAATTTATAATTATATATTTTAAAACCAATCAGTGAAGAACAAATAGAATAGAGTATTTTAGAAAAAGCTGATCAAAAACTATCTTGTAAAAAAATTCGTCACAGAAACAAAAATAGTTAGTTTCCAAAACAAATAAGCAATTTCTCTTAATCATGGGTTGCGTTTTCGCCAACGTCCGCGCATTTGAACTTTATTTGACCTGTAATGAGCTTAAAATATTTTACTTTGATCCACTTTTATTTTACCCAAAAGTATAAATTGCGAAGTTTTTAAGTTCAAAGTAGAGAGATGGACAGATCTGCAGACAGGTACATCGGCACGATGGATTGACGCCAGATGACCCGTTAATATAAACTATGATTAGGAGAATGGCCAAGAATTCATATATGCCAAGACACACGCATATACATACACATACACTTGTATGTGAGTTCAAGCCTATCTTCTTTTAATTAGGACATACACATATACAGACATTTAGTTTGATTGGAAACATTAGTATTTTACATACACACACACACACACACACACGAACACCTTTTGCATAATCATTGCCATTGTCGATTTGATGAAATATAAAATTCTTTTTCTTTAAAGTTCTTGTTTTTTGTCAAATTTCTCGTGTCTACGTTGTGAAATTAACACCCGAAGTTTTATTTTTCACGGAAACTCGGGAAGTACTATTCCTCCACAACTTCATATTTACATTATCATTTTTTTTTTTTTTCAATTTTTGCATCTTTTTAGCGGATGCGCATTTTTGTTCATATCAAATATATATATATATATATATATATATATATATTTGGAATTTGCAAATCGGCAGTTAAAAATAGTTTCAATGTTATTGGCTTATTTTTAAAATTGGACCGTTACTGTCCCTTTGTGAGTATTTAAATGACTGGGTAGGTTTTTTTAGTTAGTCTATCAGAAGTCAGCCAGTGAACAATCGGTGAGTCTGTCAGCTATAGCTTGATGGTCAGTCAGTTGGCTTGTCAGTTAGAAAAAAATTGAAAGCAAGATGTTTTCTTACGTGACCCACAGTCTGTAAAAAAAAAAAAAGAGTTGAAGCCATTTTACCTGCCAGCCTGCCAGTTGTGAAGGGTTGAAAGCAAGGTCGGCCTGCTTTACAGACTCTGATTTACAGATAATTGAGAGTTGATTCAGTTTCCTCGGTAGAAAGGAAGCCTAGAAGTGGTTTCTTTCTGTAGGAAACAAAAAAAAATTGCTGAGCTCTCCCTACTCTATGTGAGTAAGTCTTGGGAGACTTTCTTTTCAAGAAGAAAGTATTATTGGGTTTTCACGGTAGAAAGGAAGCTTTGATGTGGTTTCTTTCCGTAGAAACGGAAAAGTTTCTGAGCTCTTCCTACTCAATGAGAGAAAATCTTGGGAGACATTTTTTCAAGAAGAAAGGACAGTGGAAGAAATTTAACGAAAAAAGATAAATTCCTCAGAGCACCATCCTCAACATTGTCTTGAAGCCCCAGAGAAAAGGATACAGCTAACTGCAACAAAGAAGAAAACTCTATTCACCTGTGAAAACCACGCTCCAGAAATTTGAAACAAAAGAAAGAAAAGGGAACTTTGAATTCAGACTCCATATGGGTATTTCTGTAAAAAAGATTTTGGAATGTACAACTTTCCTTTGTTTCTGTTCAACGTCGAGTGGGTCTACTTGACTTTCCAGTTTTATTTCATTTTACTTTATTTTGTGTTAAATCTATTGTGTTTTAGCTCAGCTATACCCTGCAAAATTTGTGCAATGTCGTTGGAAACGTACTTGTTAAATTTATTTCCCTCGAAATAATTTTTTTGTGATGGGATAGGTGTTTGTTTGTTTGTCTCTAGAAATATACTTATTAAGTTTTAATTTAGCAGCTCGGAGTACTGGACCTTTTTAATATACTCCATTGAATTTCCAAAAATGTTTGGTCAAGGCTATTTGATTTTTAGGTGTTCATGAGAGAAAGAATGAATGTAGTTATTAAACCTTATTTTCCGTCGATGAAATTCCGATATAAGTTGTTTTTTTAATGTTTTCTTTTGGTAAAATAATCACTTGGTATACTACATTTTTTGAATTACGCATACCTTTCATAGTATAATTACTTTTAATTTTAGAATTGCGATCGTTTTCTTTACTTGTATTTTTAATATTATTATTATTAATAATATTATTATTATTCATTTGGTCTTTATATTTCCGACTTATTTCATTATCATGGGTGTTAATTATTTCAAAGAAATTTCTCGTGCAAGAATAACTAATTTTTTAAGTTTTCCTATTAAATATTTTATGTGATATATTATATTTTTTTAAATATTTATCTATCAATTTTAAAAAATATTTTCCTAATTTTATGTTAACAAGTTTACAAATAGGGGGATCGAACCTTAATTTTCCTTTTTCTATTTTTACGACAATTTACCTTATTATTACAATTCGTATTTTCTTTATTCATATCCATGAAAATTGAAAAATAAGGGTTTAACTCCAGAAATTCAATTGAGTATATTAAAAAGGTCCAATGCTCCGAGCTGCTTTGATGGTAGATGTAATTTGTGTCTCGAAGAAAATATACAAATTATGTTGCATCCTGATTCCGGTAACCTATTAAATCAGAGATGTGATTTAATAGCGAGATGTAGGCATAGAAATAAATTTAAACTATAGTCGAAAATTTGAGTAGATAGTCAAAGTTAAGTATAATCTATTAAATTGACATAGATATTTTAACATGGTTGAAGAAGTCTTACCATAAACGGCAGGGTTTTGGTACCTTTCTGAGAAAAAATAATGACATACTAAAATTAAAATTGATAATTTTGTTAGAAATGGTTGAAATTTGGATATATTTTACTGTAATTGCTAAATTGTTAATTTTATCGGTTTTGCAGTTGTCTTAATCTGAAACGAGAAGGGACCGGAACAAGCCTTACATGGTTAAAGGCTATACATAATTATGTAATGTTGGAGCTTTGGGGAATGCAGAGTACCCCTTCATTGTTATCGCTTACTGGTCTACTTTGGACCGGAGTAGTAGCATCTGAAAGGGTCTTATCTAAAGGTCAAATAAGAATAAATAGTGTACTTTACTAAATTGAATTGTTTGAAATAGAACTGTTTATACGTATAAAATGGATTTGACATTAAATAACCTGCAATGGTTGAATGCTATAAAAACAAACCAAACCGATCTAGAATATTAGAATGCGATTCCTGAGAAAATTATTTTCAGAAATGTTTTGAAAGTAATTTTTGGATGAAGCATTCTAATATTATATTTTATCAACCCCCTGAAGATGGTTTGTAAAAAAAAATTAAATAAAGAAATAAAAAATAAAAATAATGAAACGTTTAACGTTGCATATTATCATATATAAATGAATACATCTAAATGTATGTATTTTTCATATTTATGTATATACATCAGAAAAAGGTATGTATGAAAGTAACTAAGTCGAAATTATAGGGTTATGTTAAGTGCTAGTATAGAAAAGAGACAACCTTTCATTAAACTAAGATTTAGCATTTACAACCCTGGTTACTTCAACCTATACTCGTGTCCCCACATCTGGGGCCCCGGGCTAAAAACACAGCTGATAATGTTGTCTGTTATGTAACAGATTACGAGATGACAAAGATTGCATAGGACCGTCGATCAAGTGTAAGCGTACATCTGATTGGCAACAACGTTGTAGAAATGGTTTGGTTTGGTTTTATAGCATATCAACCATCATATCCTACCCAAGTCGGCCAGAGGTATACTTGGTCACAAAAACGTGGTGCGATAGACAACAACTATGGAAGGCAGTAATTACTGGGGATACGGTTACAAGACTCAGCATTCCTATCCGAGGTCGCGGTAAAATTACCTGAAGAAGGCCAGAGGGAATTTGGCCGAAACGTAGTGAAAGAAGAAACAACACAAAAAACTACCAAGATGAGGGGGAAAAGTCCGCAAATAAATAAAAAAATTAATTCTCAGATTAAAAAAGCCTCATCTCAAAAATGATTCCAATTAAGGACAATATACCTGCGTTAATGTTGCACCTAAGTAACTCATGCACTGAGCCGAAATGTTCACAGCCTAATTAAACCCAAAGGCATAAAACGAAATCCCTCGGCCATTATAATTTAATGGTTTGTAAACATAAGTCAATAAAGTTGAATAGTTCCGAGTTCACTGACTATATAATTAAGCATCAAACATTTATTTACACACTGTTATATGGTCAAAAAGCTCAATTTCAAACAGTTCAATTCAGCATAAATCAAAGTTAAATGGTTTCAAGTATTGCTATCTAAAATTAACACCGGTCATTTGCTTACACACAGCTCAATGATCAAACAGTTCTTTTTCAAACAATTCAGTTTAGCATAAGTCAAAGATAAATGGTTCCAAGTATTGCTATGTATCACTAACAATTTAACTAAACACCAGTCATTTATTTGCACACAGTTAAGTAATCAAACAGTTCTTTTTTTAAATAACTCAGTTCTGCATAAGTCATTTGTTTGCACGCAGTTTGAACGTCAAACAGTTCTATTTGACCCATAGATAGGACCTTATCAGGAGCTACCACTCCGGGCCTGATTGGACCTGGGAGCGATGGCAATGAAGAGGTACTCCGCATTCCCCAAATCTATTTGACCAATTGGTAGTACTAACAATTACTACTAACAGGTGTCGGAATAAATCTGGGAGTGATAGCAATGAAGGGGTCCTCCACACTTCCCAGAGCTCCACCACTAGAGCCTCACCATTGGATACAGTTTAGTGTCTTACACAGGACAGTAATTTTTTTAAAAATACAATGCAACCTTGAAAATATTGTCATGATTATAATCGAACATTTAAAATTGAATGCTATTTCGGCCATAAATAACCAATAAAGATTTACTTACAAATCTTCTCTCAACATTTTCGGAGCATAAAAAACGTTCTTTGAATCATCGTCGAAGAACTGAAAATTTCAAATGTTATCTCTTTTGGAAAATCCATTTATTTGGAACTTGAATTACACATCCAAAAATATATGTTCTATCAAATAGCAAAGAAACTAAGAACGGAAATATCAGATTTTAATAAAGGTCACATATATTTAAAGTGCAGCACAAATTAAAATCTTGGTGCACAAACTGCAACTGGAAGTAGATCAGTAAGAATTATTTTGTTTATTATATATCTAATACCAGCTTAGTACAGTTGATATAGAGGCCTTTCAGTTTGGTTTAAAATTCGTCAAAAAAAACAAACAAACATTGTGTGTCTTATGAAGAAGGATTACAGATACATGGATTCGGACTTCATGAATGGATTTATACAATGGTTTGGTTTGGTTTGGTTTTATGGCATATCAACCATTGTTAGTTATCTAATCCTATTTACCCAACCCCTCCGCTCGGGCAGGATATGACGCAAGGTCAATTTTAAGCGGAGTTTAACAGGTTTGAATTCAGAGTTTTCCTTCTCCTAGACTAGTTGCCTCACCAAGTTAGTTATTTAATGCCAAACCCTGTTTTTACATGTATATCAAGTGCATGATTCTTAAACACATTTTGTAGATTCTCATTTAGATGATCAAACAGTTCTATTTCTAACAATTCAATTTAGCATGAGTCATTCAATTTAAATGGTTCCAAGTATTGCTATATTTGATTAAATATAAGTCATTTGTTAACACACAGTTAAATGATCAAACAGTTCTATTTCAAACAATTCAATTTAACGTAGGTCAACAAAGTTAAATGGTTCCAAGTATTGCTATGAGTCGCTAACAATTCAGTTAAACATCCGCCATTTGTTTACACACGGTTACATGATCAAAGTTCTATTTCAAACAATTCAATTTAGTGTAAGTCATTTGTTTGCGCAGAGTCAAACAGTTCTATTTGATCCATAGTTAGGACCCTTATCAGGTGCCACCACTGAGGACCATATTGGACCTGGGAGCGATGGCAAGAAGTATTCCGCATTTCTAAAAGCTCCAGAATTACTGGAGCCTCACCCTCAGATTGCTTAATGCCAAATCCAGGACACTTGTTAATGGGGGGGGGGTTACCCTACTGCAGAGATGCATTCGGTGTATTTTACAGCCCCAGCCGACTGGGCCAGATTTATACAAGGACTAATCACCGCGACAACAAATTTTGATAATTATCATTACACATTGCCGCTGCACTTAATGGTTTGTCCTAAAAGGACAATCTAATTATTACACTTTCATATAAAAGAAGTTGATTAGTCATCATAGTCACTGCACAATAAAACAATAACAAAATTATTACCAGACGAAAACACGGGTGAACTAATTACACAGTAAACAATTTCTAAAAATTTAGATAAATTTTCTCAGTTTTATAAAAAATTGAGGTAAAATTTTACACACACACACACACACACACTGTCTAGTTACTTGTCTTTTCCAATGCTAACTGTTCCGGAAATGAATGATAATTCTACATTAGATTAAAACTTGAAAGTGAACCTCACCCCTTATAAAACATGAAATAATTATTTGTTTTTTCAAAAAATGAAAAAAAAATGGCACCGAATTTGAGGGTCTAATTGATTAAAATTATAAAAAAAATCTAAATCTTTTCTGATTTTTTTTCTTGGTGAACTTGAACAAGTGTACAGGAGGAATAATATCAGAACTGGTTATAAATGAAGACAAATTCTGGTTTGCATCAATTGATAACCATCCCCTACTTCCTAAAATATGTAGATTTCCTAGAACTCATCAACCTTTCATTCCTCTAAGAGCCATCACTTTCGGCTTTGGCGATGTCCCTCACAAAATCACAAAGTCTTTAACCAAAATATTAACTCCACTTGCTCGCACCATTAGCAATCCACATATCAAATACTGACGATCTATTTAACAAAACAAATAGAAATATGAAAAATAAGCCTTTAGAAGTTTAAACATTAAATCATTAGATACGAATATTACTGTAAGAAAATACATTAAACGTTAAGAAAATCATCTGATGCAACATAATGATTACCAATCAACAAAAAAATCAAAATATGCACTTGATATATTAAACATTACTTTTTCAAGAGAATGCTATTTTTTGAACAAAATTTGGTTTACCGCTTAGCGGCGTTCTTGCTAATCTTTATCTTGATGTTCTTGAATCAGGTCCTTTTAAATTCATATTACCAAAAGATACCCGTTATTTCCGTTAAACTGATAATATATCATTCACATATCCACAAAATGTAGATCCTATTTACCCAACCCCTGGCAGGATATGACACAAGGTCAATTTTTTTAAGCGGAGTTTAACAGGTTTGAATTCAGAGTTTTCCTTCTCCTAGACTAGCTGCCTCACCAAGGCTGAAGAACCTAGTCTGCCCTACTATTTACCCATAGCTGGAGGAAGAATAATTGGTTTCATACCTTTCCCATGGGTATTAGTGCTATGTGAAATGCAATCAGTCTTCAGGAATTGAACTCGTATCACCGTGTCCATATCCTGTGACGATAACCATTACACCACGGGCACCTCCACAAATGTAGATATCGCGAAAATTATTGATAAAATAGAAGCCGCTACGAACTAGAATATAATAACAGATCACCTTTTTTTTTTTAGATTACAAATAATAATAACAGATCACCTTTTTTTTTTTTAGATTACAAATAAAAAGTAACAAATTACAATTTAAATCATGAATTTACAAATTAGAATGACCATATCCATTTTTACTGACATCATAATACAAAAATAAAAAAATGGATTAATCATAGATTTTTATCTTAGAATTTGTGGTTGCAAATTTTTAAATGATGAACTCAATTATATAGAAAATTCCTTTGCACATCGACAATATTCAAGATTTTTTATACAATGTGCCAAAATTGAAGTTGTCTTTTAATTCACAAACAAAAAAGTAATACAAACACAATTAGTAACAAGACGAAAATTCTAATAAAATCTATTATATAGATATATCATTTTGTCAACTAATTGTTTCGGTTGGGTTTTATCGGATATCAACCCTTGAAAGTTATTTAATGATAAATCCTGTTTATACATAATTACTATGTATATATATATTATTTGTATTGAGAAAAATTGATAACAAGGTAATCTAAGTAGAAAGAGAGATTTATTGAGAAACAAAGTCGACACTATAGCGTTTCGGTTCTAATGAACCATCATCAGAACTGTGAGGGATGATATTAGTGATGTTAAATCAGCGATAAATATGTAAAAATACAAAAATTCAAAAACCTCGGGAAAATCTATAAATTAATTTGTAAACACATTTTGTAAATAACATTCTTAAACGAGTCTGAGCTGGTTTTTTTGCGCACAGTTATATATTTTCAAGCATTGCTATATAATAGCAACAATTTAACCTCAGTCATTTGTTTATTCACACAATTTGTTCTATTTGAACCCTGGATATCAGATGCTACCACTCCGGGTCAGTGTGGACCTGGAAGCAACAGTAGTGAATAGGTACTTCACATTCCCCAAATCTCCAAGGTTGGAGCTTTGCCAACAGATGGTTTAATGTTATAACCCGGACACTTATTGAGTGGGAGGGTACCCCTCTGCAGAGATGCAGTCGGTGTATTCTACCGCTACTGCTGGCTGGGCTCCCAGTTAATTCAACCAGAAGCATCATCCAAAAAATGTAAACAGCCTCAGTAACCAAACTTAGAAAGTCTTTAAGAAGAAGAAGAAGAAGAAGAAGAAGAAGAAGAAGAAGAAGAAGAAGAAGAAGAAGAAGAACAGCAACAACAACAACAACAACAACAATAATAATAATAATAATAATAATAATAATAATAATAAGAAGAAGAAGAAGAAGAAGAATACACCAGAAAATGAATGAACAAGTTAGTAATACAATATCAGATGCACAAAGTATTGACAAACAAGAACAGTCTAACGGAAATGAACCGCCAATTTCGGAAAATTGAAACGCCACACAACCAAAAAACACAGAGGAAACACTAACACAAGAACAAAAAAAACAAAACTTAGAAAATTTAAAGAGGATTATGAAAGACTACCTTACCATCACTAAAAAAAAACATAGAATGGAGAACAGTCAAGACGGAAACGGAAAAAATAAATCAAATACTAACAAATGTATCAACAAATAATATAACTGAATCAAATAAACTAATCCACGCTGGGACAAAATTAGTTTGAGAGAAAATTGGGATCCCCTCAAAAAGCACGAAAAATAAATCAAAACCAGGATGGGAAATTCGACTGGAAATGCAGAAAAAAAATCTACGAAATCAGGCCAAAATGATAAAACAAAGGAAAGACTCTGGAACATACAGAGACAAAAAGGAAAACGCAACACAAGGAAAAATAACAATACAGCTTGAGGAAATAAACCAGAAAGCACTGGTGGAAGAAGGAAGATTAAAAAGATATCAGCAAAGGACAAAAATACGGACAAAACAGGATATTCCAAAAAAAAAAAAAACGAAAAGAAATTCTATCAAGTGGGGAGATGACACGAAAACATACCAACAACCGAATGTAAGAGAAATCGGACAATTTTGGACTAAAATATGGCAACCATGAGAACATAATAAAAAAGCCGAATGGATAAGCAATATGACCAAAGAATTTGAAGAACTCGAAAAAGGTCCGAAAGCGGAAATACACATCGATTTACTCAAAGCAACATAAAAAAATATCAAATTGGAATACGTCAGGCCATGATGGAATACATGCATTCTGGTTCAAAAATTCCTCTCCATTCACGACAGACTAACACTAGAAATTTACAGATGCGTTCTAGGAACACACGTACCCGAATGGATGACCAAAGGAAAGACTACACTGATTCGGAAGGACCTCTCAAAGGAACCGCCCTAAACAACTACAGACAATGATAATAATAATTTGATATAATAATATAAGTTGGCGAGCGTAGTCGAGGGTGTCCCGAAGATTCCCTTTTCAAGAGCTACGACAGCGAGATGTAGGGGAGGGTGCAACTCCATTCACCGGAATAATAATAATAATAATAATAATAATAATAATAATAATAAGAAGAAGAAGAAGAAGAAGAAGAAGAAGAAGAAGAAGAAGAAGAAGAAGAAGAAGAAGAAGAAGAAGAAGAAGATAGATAATATCACATCTGAAGCTGGCGTATATTCCATCTCTATGATATGTATGACAATATTTACGTCGGTGAAACTTCTAGAACGATTTATAAACGTTATTATGAACACATCCAAGATTTTATATTAGTTCATGGTAATGCTCTAGTCAAACGTAATCTAGAAACCAAAGATAGTTTCAATTTTAAAGATTCCAAAATGATTGTTAAAGTACATAATAATCAACTCAGAAATATTGTTGAATCTAGTATTATTTCTAATCATATAATCAAACAATGATCGGTGTTGGATAGGGTTAAGGGAGAGTTTTCTCCCCTAACGAATGAAAACAGGGTAAAGACAGACAAAAAGATGGCCGCTTTGACAAAAGGTACGTGCAGAGACAGTTAGCGCTAATCCACACCAATCCTTCTATTCAACGGTCGAAGGGAAAATAAAAAGAATACTGTTGTGTTTAAAATATACTCAACTGATTTTTTTGTTATATTGTGTTGTTCCTAAATACTTGGGATGTAACAGATTGTGACTACTTCTTCTCAGTGGGTCAGCCATCTTGTTCTTTTTCGGCTTCAAATCCTTTCTTTCTCCGATGGCCACATGATGCTTAGTTGTTTTAACGCAGAGATACTTCTCGTTGGGAAGAATAACAAAACAGCTCCTTCGATGTGTACACGTGGCTTTATTCAGTTCATCAAGATTACTGACCATGTCAGGAGCAGCAAACTACAGATGGAAAATTACGTCTTATCAGTTCGACGAGTTTCAGCTATTCAACCAATACGTTCACTATCTTTTACTCATCGGCAGACTTACAACGTTTTTCTGCTATTCTAACGGCTGTAATTTAATTCGAATGCTACACAACTCGGCAATGATAGATTTTACCAAACTATTACATAACACGGGCTTCTTTCAACTTATCATTTGTCGGCTTGGGTGTTAGAATACGCTGACTGCACCTCTATAGAGGAGTAAGATCATCTCCTAACGAGTGTCCTGGGCATAACACAGAACTATCTGATGGTGAGGCTCCACTCATGGAACTTTTTGAGGATGAGGAGTACCCCTTCATAGGCATTACTCCTCTATCCATTGAGTCACG
Organism: Sepioteuthis lessoniana; assembly: GCA_963585895.1. NCBI lineage: Eukaryota > Metazoa > Mollusca > Cephalopoda > Myopsida > Loliginidae > Sepioteuthis > Sepioteuthis lessoniana. Next base: position 14,732 of record CAUZXS010001933.1, read on the forward strand.
GATTGATAGTACTTGTTCGGATCATATCAATGGATCAAATAGATTGGGTGGTTGGGTGGTTGGTTGTTTTTTTATTCTGTGGCATATCAAACCTTGTCGGGTCATTTAATACCGAATCGAGTAGGATCAAACAGAACTGTTTCATCATTTACTAAGGATTATAATTAGTTATCTGAAACTATACAGCTATGTGCAAATTATTTGTATTCGATTGGAGAACTTGATTAATTGAATTACTCATGTTAAATAGCAATACTTGAAACCATTTTACCGTGCAAGCAAATGATTAAAATTAAATAGAATTATTAGTGTTTGATAGGAATACTTGAAAACATTTAACTTTATACAAGCAAAATGAACACAAACAACTAATCTAAAAATAAAATTATCTATAAATTATTCGCTTGCAAATCCTATGAAAACCCGATTTGGCATTAAATGAATTAAAAGGGTCGATATACCATAAAACACGAACCAACCAACCAACCTTCTTTAATTACATTAGTTTTAAATAGTTACACTATCCTTTATTTAGATTAGTTTTTACGATAACTAAATTATTCTTACTTTCAATATCTTTGTTACGATTTCTAATCTAAAAACAAAGCCGCCATTTAAAAAAAATTTGAACTCACACATACATAGAGAGAGGGAGAGAAAGAGAGAGAGAGAGAGAGAGAGAGAGAGAGAGAGGCGACATTTGTCTCGTTTGAAATAGAAGGTGGTTAACGTGGAAGAGTTCAAGAAAAAAAATATTACGTCCTCTGAATATTTTGCTATTTCTTAAATATTTACACACACACACACACACACACACACACATATATATATATATATATATATATATATATATATATATATATATATATATATATATCAGTGCACGTAATATGAGTATATGAAAGGTAACATTTTACTGATATTTTGTGAGTAGATATGGTAGATCAGGGAACTTCGTTTGCCTAAATGGTCTCTCATTATCTCTCACCTATTGTGACATACCAGTAGCAAGGCATTTTTGTCGGGATACCTGGCAGTAGAACAGTTTGCAGGGAGAAGTGCATCCATGCATATCACAAAAAATCATTAGTGTGTTCTTAATATTATTACACCTCGCCAGATTTTAAACTACTTAAACTGAAATTTCTTGTGCAAATCTGTGCTCCTACAAATACATTAATAAATCTCTCTCTCTCTCTATATATATATATATAATTAAAATTTGTAAACTTCCGGCTAGATAAAATCTAAAATGTAAGATAAAAGTTAAACACTCGTTAAGTGCTCTATACACAAAAATGCACAACAAATATTGCATTATTCCAATCGCAACATATTAGAATAATCCAAAGATATATATATATATATAGTCATCCACAGACAGATCTGTTTTCGTTCTATCAGAACTCATCAGTGTGGCTAGACAGTAGCTTGCCGTAGCTGGGATCGAAACCCGTTTGACTCAAACGCCAAGCCAAAGCCTCTAACCATTCATATATATATATATATATATATATATAAACATTCACGACTCGGAGTTTCACGTAATCAATCTTCAGGTGACAATATGCCAACATGTCTGAAGTCTATTGAATTTTGAATCCTAATAAATATTTGTGCTCTCAGTATATGATGCAATATTTAAGTCACGTGACTATTTTTGTAACATATTTCGATCTGGCGGTAAACGATGTAAATTGCGTTTGGATGAAAAAAAAATTGATACAATGAATTTTCCTAATCTTAGGGACCTTTTAAACAAGAGATCAGAATTGGCATCAAAATGTCGCCACAATTTGCAATTTATTTACTACTTACACACACACATATATATATATATATATATCTGCGTAAACATGTGTACAAATAATCCTATATATTTATGGATACATTTACAGACTCGCAACACATATACGTTAACATCGATAAAGATAAGTGTATTACTCTGAACATTTTCCCACAATCTATGTACGCATAATTTTTATTGAAAAGTCACGAAGCTTTAAAATGAAAATCAAACAATGCCATTGTTGGATTAAAATCTATAAAAAGACTGAACATATATATATATATATATATATAATGAAAAACCAACGAAAAAAGAACAATGACTTCTGTTCTTTTTCCTTCAGGTGACTAATAGCCTTTTGCTTCGAAAACAAGGGAAACCTTCATTGCCACGACTAGACATTTTCTTGCTTTCCTTCTAAAAAAACAAAAAACAAAAATAAAACGAATAAGTAAATAAACAAAATAATACAAAATAGAAAATAAGTTTGAAATGGTAAAAAAAAAAGATTTTTTTAAAATTAAAAGAAAATATGAGTAGGTAGTGTTTGATACGTAGGCGACCCTCTGAAAGTAAAACCTCATATTTATTTTTACACAAACTACAACGGATATCGAGAGTACAGATTTGGTTAGGTTTCTTTGTTTAATGGGATATCAACTTTCGTAGATTATTTAATACCAAAGCTATCACTGAAGAAAGACAGCAATGATACTTTTTTCCCTTCAACTTGAAGAATAACAAGCTTCAATCTTTTCCCAAGGGTATATCCAAATATGTTATTGAATTTTCAGTATACGCTAAAGTTTCCGTTGAAAGGTATAGGGTACATTACTTTTTCTTGTATTTACTGAATTTTTATCGTGGTATGGTGCTAGGCGAGCTTATTATATTGGTTTAACATCTGTAATTTATCATTAATAGAGCACCGTGCATGGACTGAACCTTTAGTGTTTGGATGATATCTCGCGATAATTAATGTCGAATATTGAACCACGTTACGTATCCATATTCCATTATGTGACAAGACCCCGTGGCTGATGTGCTGGACTGCGACGCGTTAGTACGCGAGTTCGATCTTTGGTTACACTATTACGTTCATTTCGGATTATTATCATTGGGTGAACTCCCTTATCTCTTTATATTCTGTTTTTTCTACAAGGATAGCTTTGATAGTAAATAACCCCCGAAGGTTGATATGCCATTTAACAAGGAAGCCGAAGCCATATCTCATAATATAGTAGTAAGTTTGAAATTTACGTCTTCAACTCGCTACCAAGCAACCATTAACCCTATTTCTTCAACCTTTTGTTATTGATATTAAAAATGGTATCTGAGCGGAATATATAAATAGAATTTTTAGATATTTTTCTTTAACATTTCTAAAAGATTTAAATCGTCATTTGTCTATGATTTAACGAACATTGGAAAGGGTGTATTATATGGTGTCAACAAATAACCTGTCCACATCATTTACAGAGTGTAAGGCCTTGTGTATCGTCATTAATTCTTTTGTTCTGTTGCTCATGTTCCTGAACTCCGTTCTTGTCCAGTTTAAGAATTACCCGGAGTTACAAAGAAAACTGCACTGATATTTGTTCGTTTGAATAAATGCCTACCATAGAGTATGGTTGTCAAGAATTTCCTTTTTCTTCTGAGGTACCCCTTTCTTACTTGTTCTTTCATTCCTGTTTGTTTGGTGATATCTGTTTCTAATATTCCCAAGTATTCGTAGTTTACTTTTTCTCTGAGACTTTTGATGCATTCTTGATTGGTAAGTTTTATTCCTTTGGTTATTTCTTTTTTATTTATTTATTACTTGAAGGGATACCCAGCATTGCCCGTCTATTATAAGAAATGAATACGAGTAATTTACAAACTTCTTTTAATCAGTAGATAATTGGAATATTTATCACAGTCAAATTTTTGCCACTTTCCAACAAAATGAATATATCATCGATTTTAAATTGATTCCAGCAACCAGGGCTTCCAAAATGATTTTAATGTTTCCTTCTGACCAAGCGAAAAATACATTATCCGCAAATCATAAAATTATGTTTAAATATAATAAATGAAATATTAAAGTAAGTAAAGTTGGCGACCGTAGTCGAGGGCGACCTGAAGGCTCCCTTTTCAATAGCTACTACAGCGTGGTATAGGATAGGGCGCTACTCCTTTCCCTGGATTGCTTTACTTTACCCTGAATAGGTACCTTATATTGCTGAGTATTAAGCAAGGAGGTATCAAGTACCATTTTTAAGTCTTTGGTATGACACGACCTGGGATTGAACCCCGGTCTCCCGGACCATTGGCGAACACTCTACCCACAAGGCTAATGAGCCGGTTAAATGAAATATCAACTTATCATTAATTACTACTATGACGTTAAGTATTTGTCTTTTTCAGATTTATTTATAAATAGTTTAATATTAAACAATTCTATTTAAACGAAAATGAATCAATGTTAAAGAAATTTCCGGTAAAGAACATTTGCCCCCTCCTTATATTACTAATAATTAAGTTCCCAAGATCTCAATTATAAAATGGAATCATTTAAAAATATATTTATTTCATTGTTCTCAGAAAGTTCAGTTTGCTGTCTACGTTCATTGTAAAATGGACACCGACTCTCCTTCTGATGAATAAAAATGAAATTATTCAAGAAAAATGAAGTCAACGGTCGATATTTGTTGTGGATTTCGAAATTGCATTGGTAACAGTACGCTATAATACACAAATCTGGTTCATATTACAAAAAAGTTTGCGACGCTTTTTTTTTTTCATTGTTGTAAAAATTATATTTTGTTTGTTTCTTAGTTAGTAAATGTGTACCTTCATCGTACACTTTGTTTTTGGTTTGTATCTGGTGCCAGAATGAAGAGACCATCAGGGATTCTTATTCGTGAAAGACCAACATAAAGCTGACAAGGTGAAAAAAAAAGTCTTTAACTGTCTTTGTGAGTTGTTTATTGAAACCTCTTTTATTGTATAAGTTTTAACGAGGTGTTGATTCGTGGATATCAACCCGTTTCTTCTGACACATTAGTTTATCTTTCAGAGAGTAATTTAACTCGGAATATTCAATAGGAAACAGAACAGGTTAATTTATATGGCATTTAATTGAACATAATACGAGTAGGGGACTCAGTTCCCTTCCTAGGCTAAACAAGAGTCACATGCGTTCAAGGAACGAATAGCAAAGTTCATACAGCAAAAAGGTGGGAACCACTTACTCTTCTTATGTCTGGAACAAAAAGGAAGGAAGCCCCAAGTGTTCACCGCAGAGGAGAGAATTACCATGTTTGCTCTTTGCAAGTCCTCTTCGTGAAAGAGTAAGTGGTTCCCGCCTTTTGCTCTATGGACTTTTCTGTTTGTTCCTTGAACGCATGTGGCTCTAGTATAACTTAGGAAGGGAACTGAGTTCCCCACTCGCATTGTGCACAATGAAATGACTTATTATAAAAACCGACTTATTCTGATTCCTACCTAATATTATGTGTTAGGTTTCTCTGTTGGATAACCTAATGCGTTATAAGTAACGGCTGTTGTCCACGAATTGACACCTTGTTAAGACTTATAAGTGGATTTCTTTCTCTGTTCCTCCACAAAATGTTGGTATTCCACACACGGGTCATGTAGGTGAACGTTAATGCTATTAGACATGGCATCCATGAGTTCGTTGCTCTCCCTTTGATAAAACGGATAACTGAAGTGAATTTCAACAGATAATCCAAATGTCTTGTTTCACGCGGTGAGTACCTGTCAGAACTTGATTGAAAGGCGCCCAGCAAAGGTTTGGGATCGGTCAGGATATTGAAGGTCTGTCCTTCTAACAATCGTATAACGAATGTGAGTCTCTTTAGAAGACGCATCTCTGTATTCTAACACCCAAACTTTGTGCTTCTACCGGTGCAATTTGGTTTAGTCGTCAATTTTCTCATTCTGTTGAAGAATTGTCCGTGAGATTTTTGACGCGTCTCATTTTTAAAGACACATTCCTGTTTGTGCATATACCATTTGCCAGCCAGGCTAAGCTTTAGTCTCTTGCACAATTCACAATTCTCTAACCAGCCATTCCTGCTCTTGTAGTTCTATCTTTTTTTTTTTTTTTTGGCCAGTTTGACCCGTTCACTTACGATGTGGTTAATCGTCTCAACACTGTCACTAAATAACCAACAATTGCTAATATCCTGTGTATATCAATAATTGTTTTGATATAAGAAGTTCTTTTGAAATATTCTTATGCTGCTATTAATAGAGCTTCTATTTTTCTTTTTAAGTTTTCTCTTCGTAGCCATATCTAAGTCATCTCATTTGTGATTTGACTCAATTATTTGAGTTTTTCAGACCAGCGTTAACTGATGGTCTTTCACTAGAGGCTGATTGGCAGTAAGTCTCTTCAGGTGTTGCATACCACAACCATAATGATATCAACAACAACAATACATATACAAATGCTAATACAGGGAAATACAAAACACAATAGGCGGACTCCGTTGTTCAGGTACGAACCGTTTATTAACGTCTGACTTCGGTTCTGTGACACGAGGAGAGAGACATTTCTTAAAAGTCTTTCGTAATCATACTATGCTAACAACACCTCAAAATGTTCGGCACATCTCGTGGTCCAATCTCAATTTCTCAACACCATGGTCAGACCTCAACTTCTCAACGTCATTGTCGGACCCAACTTCTCACCATCATGGTTGGACCCCAACTACAAGTCTGCCCCAATGGCAGACAACCCAACTGTCTGCCAACATCGTCCACAGTCAACTCCCAACTGACTCTTTTTCAAAATCTTCAAATTCTCAGGACCATTCCTTCCGGGCATGACGTCATTCACACTCCATCCCATTTCCTATCTGGGGTTTATTATGACAATTGTGATTGTCATATCGTTTGTGCACGAGCGTAAACTGTACCCAATGCTATGCAACTGAACTAAGAGCCGAATATTTCAAAGCCCAACCAAACTGAATGATAAAATATAATTAACGAAAAATGATTAACATAAAAAAATCATTCCGTAATTATATAACACAGGTTTTTAGGACTTTTCTCAGTATTTTGGCCGATCTTAACAATGTTGTAGTTTGGATGGTCTCGGTTCGTCCTCCGATTTCTAACTCTTCTAGCACTCTTACCAAGCCTTAGAGGACCGTTCTAAGCGTGCCATTTAAAACTCTTATCACCGTCACCTTCATGTTCTATTGCTTTTTTTTAGTTCCCCAGCAAGGTCCAATTACTTGTCTCACTTTTCCTTTTCTTTGATTTTCACACAGCTTTCCCCCAGGACGGTAAAGTCCACTATACGTCAGGTTCTCTTTTTTTTTCTTGTTAATCATCACTAGATCTGGTCTTCTAGTTGGGGTTATGTAGTCTGTTTGTGACTCAAATTCTTGGAGAATTTCGTGAGTCTCATTCTTCTGGACGGATTCTGGTTGTGCACATACCATTTGGCGCATCAGTTTTTTTTTGTTTTGTTTTTTTGTTAAGGTTTTAGAAGCCTCTATTTAAAGGAGCTCCTCCTCTCTCTGAAAGGTGGTTTGGATACTCACGGAGATGGCCGTCCTCATCAATGTATTTCATCATCTGAATCAAGTGTAACCCAAATCTTCCGCCTCAGGCAGGAAGTGACATAAAACCCATTTTTAAGCAGAGCAGAGGTGGTTTGAATTCAGACTTTTCCTTCTCCTAGACTAGTTGCTAAGCAAGGCTTAAGAACCCAATCTGGCCCACTATGCTTCCATAAAGTAAGAAATCAAAAGATGAGTTTATGCTTTTATCAAGGACATTTGCTTGAACTGTTCATATTTAGTTGCGATGTCAATGTTTAAAGAGTTTATGTAGAAATTTAGTTCAAAATCATTTCAAGAATTATCTCAAACAGATCTATTTGATCCATTGAAGGGATTCTTGTATGTATTATCATTCCGGTTCAGAATAGCTCAAAGAGTCATAGCAATAAAGGGGTAACACCATATTCCCTCAAAGACGAAGCCTAGGCTCAATTTAGTGTCATACACAAGGCCCCTTTTGGAGACACATGTGATATAATGGTTATTGTCGTAAAAAATGGACACTGTGATCCGAGTTCAAAACCTGAATAAGGCTATTTGAGAAGTTGTGACTCGAATATTTCTCCCTCCAGCTATGGTTAAAATAGTTGGGCAGACTGGGTTTTTCAAACTTGGCATGGCAACCGTTCTAGAAGGAAAACTCTAAATTCAAACCGTTTAAACTCCGCTTAACCTTTGACCTTGTGCCGCATCCTATTCGAGAGGAGGGGTTGGCTAAATGCATACACAATGGCCCCCTTTTTAACACCCTATCTGTGGAGCTGACTGCATTCATTGTAAAGTTAGATCCCAATCCCGGCAAATTGTTCTTTATAAACGTAAATAATGTCAAATAAATGATAAAAGAAAAAAATAATAAATTTAAAAAAATGCTTTGTATCATGCATCAAAACCTGCAATAAAACTAGCACATGATTTTAATGTGTGAGTGGCGGGAAAAAGTTGTTTATTTCGATAAAATAGGCTGTCAACACTTTCTGGTCAGGAAAACATACTCGATGAATCATATGATTATCATTATTAGTTAGTTTAAAATATCCATGACAAAAATCTTTATTATTATTGTTAATCTAAATTCTTCAATGGCTTTAAATGTTTTGAATTTTTCTATCTATCATATTTCTTTATGGAGCTTTCTGAATCTTTACAATATAGAATTTATAATATCGAATATTTCTTCCAAGCAAAATTTACATTGTTTGATGCCAGTTTAAACCACATGACACAAATATTCCCGTGACTTAAATATGGCACATGAAACTGAGAGCGTAATATATCTAACATATTTTAAAAGACTTCAGACGTGGCTGCATATAATCACCTGAAGACGGATCACGTGAAACTCCGAGCTGTGTGTGGGTTTATTTTATGTAAATGTTAGGATTATGTCCATATCTTATAATCGGAACCACATAACCGTGTAAAAAATTAATAATAGTTGATAGGAACACATGAAAATATATAACTGTGAGCAAACTAGTTGTATTATTTATTGCTACTTGAAGCAATAAAAGTTTATATATGATCATTATCATAATTTTCTTCAACCCTTGTAAAGTAAAGTAAGTAAAATTGGCGACCGTAGTCAAGGGCGACCGGAAGGCTCCCTTTTCAACAGCTACTACACCGAAGTGTAGGGGAGGGTGCTACTCCTTTCCCTGGATTGCTCCACTTTACCTTTGATACGTACTTTATATTATTGAGTGTTAAGCAGTTAGGTATCAAGTACCATTTTAAAAGTCTTTAGTATGACGCGACCTGGGATTGAACTCAGGTCTCCTGGACCATCGGCGAACACTCTACCCACTAGGCCAATAAGTATTTTTTTTTTTTGTTTCGGTCTTATGGCATATCAGCCTTTGTAAGTTATATAATGCCAAATCCATTTTTATATAAATAAACATTTCTATTTCAAACAATTCAGTTAAGCATGAGTACAGTTTAATTGACTAAAACATTTCTATTTCAAGCTATTCAATTTAGTCAAACAGTTCTAATTCAGCTAATTCAGTTTAGTATAAGTACAGATTTTGTTTACACACAGTTAAATGTCAAAACAGTTCTATATTAAATAATTCAGTTTAGCGTAAGTACAGTTTCAATGTAAAAAAATAGTTCCATTACAAACAATTCACTTTAGCATACAAAGCATTTCTATTTTAAACCACCCAGTTTAAAGTATACAGTCTGCAGAGGGCTAAGACCCCCCCCAACGAGTGTCCTGGATATGACGCTAAACAATCTGATGATGCGGCCTTGGGGAATACGGAGCTCCCCTTCATTGCCATTGCTTCCAGATTCACTCTGGCCCGGCGTGGTAACACCTATTAGGGCCCTATCTATGGATTAAATAGGACTAACGGCATACTTATGCTAAACTGAATATCTTGAAATAGAAATATTTTTTGATAATTGAACCGTGCTTACATTTTAACTATTTGTCTCATGTGGTTTAAACTGGCGACAAACAATGTAAAACTTGTGCTAAACTGGATTATTTCAAATAGAACGGTTTTTGACATTGAAACTGTATTAACACTAAACTGAATTGTTTAACATAGAACTGTTCTGACATGTAAATGTGTCTCAACAAAATCTGTACTTTTACTAAACTGAATTAGCTGAATTAGAATTGCTTGACTAAACTGAATAGCTCGAAATAGAAATGTTCTTTTACAATTAAAAAGTGGAGCAATCCTGGGAATGGAGTAGCGCCCTCCCCTACACCTTGGTGTAGTAGCTATCGAAAAGGGAGCCTTAGGGTCACCCTCGACTATGGTCGCTAACTTTACTTACTTTACTTACATTTAAAATGCGTGCTTCTGCTTAACTGGATTGTTTTAAATTGAACTATTTTTGACATTGAAACTGTACTTACACTAAACTGAATTGTTATATATAACTGCTTGAATAGTTTGAAATAGAAATGTTTTTGACAATTAAACTGTGTACTCATGCTAAACTGAATTGATTTAGATAAAACTGATTATTTACATATAAACGGATTTGGCGTTAAATAACCTACAAAGGTTGATATGCCATAGAACCTTACAAACCAAACCAAACCAAACTAGAAGAACAGTAGTGTTACTATTTAACCCATAGCTGGGAGGATAAGGGGGTTCATACCTTTCCGAAGGTTTCGAAAATGAACGTTATAGTTCACTGAAGTTCAAATTCCCTAACTACGATTCCGCAGTCCAGCGATTTAACCATTACGCCCCCACCACTTACAGTTTATTGTTAATTATAGTTTAATTGCTTACATATGATTATAAAGGTTATTTTTAAAACTATAATTGCTTGCAAAAAACAGTGACTTTAGCATTAAGTAACTCAACAATGGTTGACATGCACAAAAAGCAGCCTACTAACCTTCCAATTAAAACCAAAAATGAAACTTTTTAGATATTAAAATTCAACAATATTTAAAAAAGTTGATGTCAAAAGTTTATGGATGTTTCTAACCGATGGCGCCATCACTTCATAAATAGCAAGTCTCTGAAATTAGAAGACCAGTTTGTATACCTAAGTTGTATTATCTCATCTACTGAAAATCGATTTTAACACACGTATATAGTATGAACTGTTATTGACTGGATATCAACCGTATGAAAATCTGATCTCTCTGATAAAATGAAACGAGAATTCTTCCACACTCTAGCGGTGACAATACTACTGTATGGTTGCACCACTTGGACACTAACGTAATAACAAGAGAAAAATCGATATGGGAACAACACAACGATGCTGCCTATAAATCCTCCAAGACGAGCTAGACATGTTGGGTACTGCAGTAGAATCAAAGAAGAATCCATAAGAGACGTTCTCCTATAGACTCCTACCCATGGACACACCAGTGTTGGTTGACCATCACAAAGTTTCCTTTATTAGCTCTACGCAAACACTAGGTGCCGCTTAGATGACTTACCGAGAGTGACGATAGATAGGGACGGATGGCGAGAGAGAGTCAAGGAAATCTGTACGGTTATCAGGTCTTGATGATGATGATATATCCTCCATATTTATAGTGCATTTTCGCACGCTGGGCACATGACATTTCCATTTCATTTAAACCCTTAAAGTACAGAAATGAATAAACAAATGAATAAATTAATCCCTTTTTTGATCGTAGTGGGTGTGTGGTTGGCTGGGGTGACATTTTCTCTTGGTGAATGAGTTAAATGGGTGGATGAGCAATAATAGTCGGATAAAAAAAAAAACTAAGTAAATATATTTTAAAAAGGAATTATCCACACATTAAACCCGTGTATATCCCTATACAAGGTTTACACGCACAGATATTCACTCTCACACGCACAGACACACACGCTCTCTCTCTCTCTCTCTCTCTCTCTCTCTCTCTCTCTCACACACACACACACATACATACATATATGTCAGGATACATTGTTACACATTCCAACACAAATTCATGCCGTTCAAAAAGACGTCAAATTCCCAGACTTTATGACTACTCTGTTTGTGAATAATAATGCGCACGTGTGTGTGTGTGTGTGTGTGTGTGTTTATAACTTTATAGCATTGTCTTTTGGCTGCTTATCTATCTATCTATCTATCTATCTATCTATCACAGTTTGTACGACTTTCATCTCTTTAGATTTTGTGTAACTTATTTTCTTATTTCTTTGAAAATAATTTTATCTCTTGTATTTGTACTTTTCTTGTATCCGTCTCCGCCGATATCTTCCACTAATTATCAAGCATAATGAACATTCAATCAAAAAAAAAAAACAATGTAAAAATAAATTGCCAACTTGTATTTTCTTATGTGTGTCCTTTTGTGTGTGTGTGTGTGTGTGTGTGAACGCAAAGGTCAATTGATAGATTGATTCCTATCCATATACATAGACAAGGGATTGCTTCTTCTCTCTCTCTCTCACTCTCTCTCTCTCTCTCTTTATCACTCTCTGTCTCTCTGTCTCTCCCTCTCTCTCTCTCTCTCTCTCTCTCTCTGTCTCCGTCTCTCTCTCTCTCTCAATATATATATTTATATATATATATATATATATATATATATATATTTGTGTGTGTGCCCGTGAAGGTTGAGGGTATTTATAGTTACCAACCTTAACAAAGCCCCATTTCTCTTCTAGAGAGAGAGAGAGAGAGAGAGAGAGAGAGAGAGAGAGAGAGAGAGAGAGAGAACAAAAAATACAAGAAGGCTGCATAGAGAATTTGCTATCTCTCTATTTATATATCCGGTCTCTGTGGTATAATGGCTACTGTGCCCACGGCTTCAAATTAAGCGAGTACGAATTTTAGCTTTCACTATAACGTTTGCTTTTGGACTAACACCCTTGGAAAAGATTATGTATACCCTAATTCCTCCAGCTATGGGTTAAGTTGTACCCTTACTGTTCTTCGACAATGATTGCTTTGACATCAAGTAACCCATGAACGTTGATATACTATCAAACAGAAAAGCCAAACCAAATCTATCTATCTATCTATCTATCTATCTATCTATCTAATACGCGCACATAGATATAAATATATGTATCAATGTTTATATCTATGATAGATAATCTACTATTTATCTGCCTGTTCATATATATCTGTTCATATCAATGATAGATTATCAGTTCATATGTATGTATGTATGTATGTATGTATGTATCTATCTATCTATCTATCTATCTTTTGATTGATAATTTGTCACAGTCTCTCTCTTTGTTCCTATCTATCTATCTATCTATCTATCTATCTACTCATTTATCAATCTCTCCAGTTAACAATGAATACTAGCAAACCTTTTTTTTAATCTTTTCAGAAAAACAATACCGTAAAATAAAGAGAAACCAAAGAAGTTGAAAAAGGAGAAAGTGAATGTATAACAGAAAGATTGAGAGAGAGAGGGGGAGAGAGAAAGGAAAAGAGTGAAAGAGAGAGAGAGATTAGTAAAGTTTAATGAGAGAGAGAGAGGGGAGGAAAGTATTGAGAGAAAAGAAAAGAGAGAAAGGAAGAGAGAGAGAGAGAGAGATTAGGAAAGTCAAATGAGAGAGAGAGAAAGGAGAGGAGAGAAGAGAGAGAGAAAAGAAAGAGAAAGGAAGAGAGATTAGTAAAGCCAAATGAGAGAGAGAGAAAGGAAGAAAGAGAAAAGAAGAGAAAGATTAGTAAAGTCAAATGAGAGAGAGGGGGAGAGAAGAGAGAGAAAGGAAGAGAGAGAGGTTAGTAAAGTTAAATGAGAGAGAGAGGGGGAGAGAAGATAGAGAAAGGAAAAGAGAGAACGGAAGAGGGATAGAGAGATTAGTAAATTCAAATGAGAGAGAGGGAGGAGAAGAGAGATAAAGGAAGAGAGAGAAAGGAAGACAGAGAGAGAGAGAGAGAGAGAGAGAGATCAGTAAAGTCAAATAAGAGAGAGATTAGTAAAGTCAAAAGATAGAGATAGAAAAGAAGAGAGAGAAAGGAATAGAGAGAGATCAGTAAAGTCAAACAAGAGAGAGAGAGAGAGAGAGAAAAGAAAGAGAGAGAAAGGAAGAGAGAGAAAGATTAGTAAAGTCAGATGAGAGAGAGAGGGAGAGAAGAGAGGGAAAGGAAGAGAAAGAACGGAAGAGAGATAGAGAGATTAGTAAAGTCAAAGAGAGAGAGAGAGAGTCAAAAGAAATGAAAACTAAGGAATGAAATGCGGTCCCGGGGATAATGTTTGTTGAAATTCCACTTTTGATAGCCACGTCACACTTCATCCTCCCTTGTTTTTTATTTCCTTTTTTTTTTTTTCTTCCAAAAGTCTTTAACCTTTCATTTCGATACTACCCTGGCTATCACCTCCAGCCTTTTCCTTGACATGTTTCTTCCTCCCACATACCTCTAACTCTCCCCTGTCCGACCCACTAAACCAACTTACTTCAATCTTCAATTTATTTCTATTTATTGCTATCTTAAATAAATATTTCTTGTCGTGTTTATAAATTATGAAAATTCTTTTGGTGAATCAGACGTGACAGGTGGAGAGAAAGTTGATAAGAGATTCTGAGAGAGTAAGGTGAGTCAGTGAGGGAGAGAATACACGAGGAAGTGAAGGAAAGGAGTAGATAGATAGATAGATAGATAGATAGATAGATAGAGAGAGAGATAGAGAGAGAGAGATAGAGAGAGAGAGAGATGGGGGAGTGAGAGGAGAGAAAAAGACAACTGTGAACAGCGAACACGTGAGAAAGAACCGAGTGACAGAAATAGAGCGTCAACAACAAAGAGAGAGGAGGAATAATGATGAATGAAAGCAAAAGGAGATAGATAGATAGATGATAAAAGACAGTGTGGTGGGAGGGCGGAATAAAGAAAGAAAGAAAGAAAGAAAGAAAAAGAGAAAGAAAGAAAGAAAGAAAGAAAGAAAGACAAAGAAAGTTAAGATGGGTAAAACTGAAACTGATTGAATTGACGGTAAGAAAATTGTTCAACGAGATTGACGAAAACGTTATTTGCACAGTTTGTGAATTTTGTATTGAAGGTGATATGGTGCCCGTTTGTGTCGGCTGAGGTGAGTCCGAGAATCGGTAAAGGTATCTACGAAAGTAGCAGCTCTAATAGTAGCAATAGTTGTCATAGTTGTAGTAGTGGTTGTGGGGTTAAACATAGGTATTCCTATTTTGCTTTATTTTACTTTATTGTTTTTTCTTTTTTTTTTTTTTTTAGAATTTTATAAGTTTTTGTTGTTTTCTTTCTTTTTCTTTTTCTTTTTTTAGTTTTACGTGCATCCATAGCTTCAATAGTTATGGAACACAAGAACAATTTTGTGATATCGTAACAGGCTACTCCTTAAAATACTTATTTTTATCCAGCCCCAACTTCTTCAAGTTATTTTTTTGTTTCGTTTGTTTAGTTTTTTTTTTTTTAAAGCAGTAATTGATAATTTTTTCTTCACAATTTTCCCTCTGCCCTTCACTCCTTCTTTTCAACCTTTCACCTCTTTTGTTTTACCTTTGAAATCTTTTCCTTTGCCCCCCCATCTGACCTTCAACTTTTTTTTCAACTTATTTCACCTATTCACTATTCAGGTTCACCTTATCTAGTACTTTATTCCCTTTCTTCTTTTTTCTACCCTCCCTGTGTTTTCATTGGTTTATTGAAATTACCTTCACTAGGTGTATTGGCATTTTTACCCCTGCCTCTTGTGACCACCCCCGACCTCAGATCGCAACCATCTTGAGAAAATGAAAATAAAACTCAAATAAAGCAAAAAACCTTATAAAAGTGGAAAAGCTCAATAAACACCAGTACAGGTAAAAAATTGCAAAAAAATTAAACTAAAATATATATAAAAAAAAGTAATTTAAAAAAAATGAGTCTTGTTTATGCATTAAAAAAATGTGACTTAATTTTTTTCCCCTTGAGAGTCTCCAACTGATTGTACAAATAAATAACATTTTATTTCTAGCATGAACTATTTACCCCTATCGTCCAATGCCTTGTTAGTGATACTCATTGCCACACAAGAAGGTTAATTAGTATTTGAATGTAGAAATTTTTTTTTTTTAGGGTGGGTTAAGTGTTGAGTATCATAAAAACTTAGTGTTGGTGACAAGGATGATGGTTGTCGTTGTTTTTGTTGTTGTTGGAGGTGCTGGTGTTGGTGGTGATGATGGTGATGATTTATTAGAGATTTGCAAAAAATCTAGAACATGGAACTTGACAGTGACAGATGTACTTATCATTAATGGTACACTTGGAACCGTCTTGATAAGCGTTACAAAGAGGCTTGAAGAGTGAAAATTCCGAAGAAGAGTTAAAACCATCATATAGCTGAGTCGGCTGAGGCAGTAGAATACGCCGATTGTATCTCTGCAGAGGAATAAGACTCCCAGTATTTGTCGCTGCCTCCCACCAGACACGACTTGACACAAGGTCAAAAGCCCGAAGGCCGATTAAAGGGGGGATAAAGGGGAGGGAAGGTCGGGAACGAGCCGAGACTCGAACCCTGCTTGTCAGTGCTGCTCATCGGCTCACTTAGTGCAATGTGAGCCTGATGAGGCAAGCAGTTTCACGAACCCAAATGTGGGTCCGGGCACGTATGCCAGTTTGCGGCTTAAACTAGACGCATGGTCTGGTGCCGTCCAAGGGGGACAAAGTTGACAAAAATGCAGCTCGCCCACCCGAAGGTAGCCTAGTCGAAACTAAGTGCCTAATTAAAGGCCCCAAGTCTGCCATTGTTCCTTTTCCAGGGCCACGCTCCGGACCGAAGTCCAGAACAGGCCCCGGGGCCTCGCACCCTCCTACAACGAGTGTCCTGGATATGACACAAAAGTGCTAGAGTACATGAGCTTTGAGGAATTTGGAGTAAGCCTTTATTGCTATTACTCACAGGTCCACTCTGAGCCAGAGAGTACTTTTCATTGCTATTACTCTCAGGTTCACTCTGACCTGAAGCAGTAGTACATGTTTGGGTCCCATCAATGGTTCAAATTGAAATATCTAATTATTTTCTAAAGTTGGAACCATTTAACGAATGAATAACATTGAATAGAATTATTGGTGTTTCATAGCAATACTTGAAACCAGGTACTGAGAACAAACACGCACGATTTTTTTTCGGATACCGATGGTCTCCCAGAAATTTGGCTTCAAATTTCTTCTTCCAATTATCCATAGATTATCTAATCGTCGCTGATTTCCTGAAATGTGTTGTTGCTCAAGAGTAAAAGGATCATTTTTGATTTATTCAAAAGTTGACAAATATATATCAACCTTAGTCGATGGTGACCCGAAGGTTCCCTTTTCAATAGCTACTACTCCGAGGTGTAGGGAAGGGCGCAACTCCTTTCCCTGGATTGCTCCACTTTACCCTTGATCCTTACCTTATAGTGCTGAGTGTTAAGCAAAGCGACATTAAGTACCAATTTTGAGTCTTTGGTATGACTCGACCAGGGATTGAACCCCGGTCTCCCGGACTGTTGGCGAACACTCTACTCATCAGGCCATATAGTGTCTACGAAAGAAATAATTTCAAAAATGAATTAATAATTGATATCAAAACTCATGATACACGATTTCGTTGGAAAACAGTTGAAGTTAATTTTGAGGCTTTTGACAACAGATGATCAATTGGTTGCCAAACAATATAGCTGTCGAGAAGTCATTCGGAGCCTTTGAATTAAGCAAAACAGATTCTTTTACTGTTACATAACTCCACATTTCGGGAAGTCAGCGACGATTAGAATATATATATATATATATATATATATATATATATATATGTATATATGTATATATATGAAAAACTATCAGAAAATGTTAAGAAATGAAAAAAAGACTTTTATAGAATCATTTACCCCAACGTTAAACGTTTTGCCTTTTAGAACTTCATCAGGGCGGTAAATCATTATCTTTTACGTTTTATTTAATTACTCTCACGCCCTGATGAAATTCTAAAATCCGAAACGTTTAACATTGGCTCATAATTCTATCAATAAAATCATTCTCTTAAACTTTGTGTTTTTTCTCTCTGACATTTTCAAACACACACACACACACACACACACACACACACACACACACACATTTTTTTTTTTTTTTTTTTTTTTTTCATCATACAACGTGTGGAAGCACGTGCGATACCCTAGCCTCATCAGCCGCCATCCAGGGTGATAACACAGTTTCGTTATCACACACACACACACACACATATATATATATATATATATATATATGTATTAATACATGTATTAGGTTCACTCTACACCTTTCAGATTCTACCGCCATGCGTCAACTTTTTAAAAAAGCATAATTGTCTGAACGCAACATATAGGAATATTTTAGTTTATTGTACAAAAATACTCCATTGAGACAATAATATCAGAAAATTAAAAAACCTAGAAGCCTTATATGTCAAATTTAGACCATACACTATTAACAGTATTAACTTCGAAACTAGTGATAATATTCTACAATATTCAAAAAAAGAACAATCCATATTTCAAAATAATAGAACAAATTTTATTCTACTTCACTTAATAGAAATATCTAAAAATAAATTGCCACTACCGCTTATTATCAAATTGGAGATAAAAAGAAACAACAAGCTTCACTTTAGTAATGAAAATAAAAATAAAATTATAATTTAATTTAAATACTAAAGGGCTTTAATTTAGAAATAAACATACACAATAACTTGATAATGGTTCTTATAAAAACCGAAATATACCACAAATGGCCCCTTTGGATAAACCATTAACAAATTTCAAAATCGTAACATCAAAAAATAACAAAAAAGCAAGAAAACAACATAAGAACTCTTGAAAGAAAAAATAAAAAATAAATAAAAATGACTAGGATTCGATTTTATTTAATCAAACCTGTTTAAATAAAAAGATGTCCCCTGAATATAGCTTTTCCCAATATATATATATATATATATATATATATATATATATATATATATATATATATGTATCCGTATTATCATGATGTGACGCAGGATCAAATTTAAAGCGATGTTCTACAGGTTTAAATCAGTTTTCTTTCTCCTAGTCCAGCTAACATACCAAAGTTAAAGAACAGTCAGTCCTACTATTTACCGATAGATATAATTATTTGAAAACATTTCTTTCTCTCTTTGGACTTACAACTAAAAATTACACACACACACACACACACACACACACACACACACACACACACACACACACACACACACACACATATATATATATATATATATATATATATATCATTCATTGCTATATATATATATATATATATATATCATTCATTGCTATATATATATATATATATATATATTTACACGCACATTAGCACTCTCTCTCTCTCTCTCTCTCTCTCTCTCTCTCTCACATACAAACACACACACACATATGTATATACACACATATACATGCATACTTCGCTAAGAAAACCAGTCTGAAGTAAAAAGCAAAAAAAAAGAACAAAAACAAAAAAACTACTTCTACTAAACCCCTATTCCATAGTTAAGGCTATCTTTTTGTTTATAAATGATATCTTAATTCTTATTAAGGAAAATTCCTCTGCAATCTTGATGTGATCCCGACTATTACACTCGAAAATTCTTTCTTTCTTTTTTTAGCAAAAAAAAAAAAAAAAATCACAACTTCAAACGTTGTCAGTTTCAATGCTTCCGTGAAGTTTTTGTTTCTTATCCCACTGTCCCCCTGTTTTCTTTTTATTTCTATTTATTTTGATTTCTTTTTCAGGTGATTTGACCTACTTGTTTCCTTTTATTTCGGGTTCAGATTCAAAATGGCTGACCTCTTCATTTTGACCGACTCTTAAAAAAAAAAGAAGAAAAAATAGGGAAGAAAAAAAAAGATGAAAATGTATCAAGTAGGGTTTTCAAAGATTTAAAAAAAAAAATTCCCTTCATCTTAAAAATGCCAAGAATGGTAATTCTTGAAAACTTGAACCAATTTAGTACAATAAAAGAAAGAATTTAGTGTTAACAAATTTCTTTTATGCTTACTTTGACTACAAGTGCATTCGTGTCGTAGTAAAATGACTGAGCTTTTGTTGTGTCAGGTTTAAATTTGAAAACGCATTTTTACTTTGACGTCGTCTTTAAGAAGTCAACGCTAACAGAAGTCCATATTGTTTTAGAAAAGTTGACAATGGTATCATTATTTTGGCACTAGTCGCTCGTGTAACCTTGCCATACCTTGTAATAACACGGGCAGTTATTCGGTAATCTTGGCTTGTCAGTTATTACATCATGGCGATGCGATGGCGGCGCGCTTAGTCCAGCGGTTTTAGTCATAGGAAATGAAAGCAGCGACCTGTGTTCGAATTTTGAGCGAACCTGTTTACATTTTGCTTCGGACTAATGACTTTGGGAAAGACAGGAACTCGTGTTCTCTCCCCACCTATGGGAAAATGGTAAAGCAAGTTGTCTTGAAGAAGGAAAACACTGAATTCCAGCCTGCTGCACTCCGTTTAAAATTTAACCTTGTGTCGCAACCGATCCGTGGCGAAGGCATTGGGTATATGCATTCATTGTATTAAAGTGTCCTTGAAAAAAGATGTAACTTAGATTTAGTACAAACCCAAACTATGAGCCTCTTAGTGTGGATCAAGCTCGTTATTGAATCATAATTGATCTACGCTGCAAGACGAGCTTGCTAACAATTTACATCTGACCGAGGACCTGGTGATGTGGTTAGCGAGCAAATTACACAATCATATTTACCAACCCCTCCGCTCGGGCAGGATATGACACAAGGTCAGTTTTTAAGCGGAGTTTAACAGGTTTGAATTCAGAGTTTTCCTTCTCCTAGACTAGTTGCCTCACCAAGGCTGAAGAACCTAGTCTGCCCTACTATTTACCCATAGCTGGAGGGAGAATAATTGGATTCATACCTTTCCCAAGGGTATTAGTGCGATGTGAAATGCAATCAGTCAGGTCCAGGATTTGAACTCGTGTCGCCGTGTCCATATCCTGTGACGATAACCATTACAGCACGGGCACCTCCATTTACTTTACCCTTGATACATACCTTATAATGCTAAGGAATAGTGAGTTCAATCTACATTAGGTGCTTTAAAATTATGGCCAAGTGCCAAATATAAACATGGGAGAGTTTTAAGGGAAATAGAGCAGTTACTATATGTTCCACTTATCCAACTGCAATTCAAAATTCAATCTTACACCAGGGTAACACCGCAATGCATATTTCCACCTTATATTAATAAGCAAGACAAACTAGAATAAGTGAAAGACTTGCGAGGGCTAAAACTGTAAATTTGCTGAATTTCTGTGTATGCTTAGTTGGTAGGAGTTTTACAGCAAATCAAACCTTGTGACTTATATAATGCCAAATCATACAAATATATATACACCGGTATAATCTTTAGAGTGTTCGCCAATAGCCTAAGATTCAGTCCCAGATAGAGTCATACCAGAGATTCACACAAAAAATGATACTTGATTCCTCCTTGCTTAACGCTCAGCATTACAAGGTACGTATCAAGGGTAAAGTGGAGCAATCCAGGGAAAGGAGTAGCACCCTCCCATATACGTCGGTGTAGTAGCTATTGAAAGGAGAGCCTTCTGGTCGCCCTCGTCTACGGTTGCCAACTTTACTTACTTTATATATATAGTGTAAAACTGAAACCTCACCCTTAGATGCAGTTTCGTCCCATACCCTGGATATTTGTTATGTGGGTAGTTATCACCCTGCAGGTCACATCAGCATATTCTACAGCCTCAAACTGACTATGCGGATACATACTTTTTGTATTGGCAATGAAATTATACGAAAAGTGTTCGAAAAGTATCAATATTGAAGCTGTATTTGCCAAGACAGAAATGAACAATGAACGAAACGCTATTTTTCTACTCAATAGACAGTCATGCCCAGTTGGGTTTAAATCCAGTTAATATTGGAGTCTAGTTGAGTGTCCGGAAATCCGGTGAATATTCAAGGCATCAATTTCGTGTCCTCCGTACATGTGGATACTGCGCTTCCTTGCTGGAAAAATTCATTACCAAGAGGAATTATGATTACCAAAAAGAGCCGCATGCCATATAACAGACATGCCATATAACGGACTGCTTCTCTGCTAGCAATAAGAGCGATAAGATCCCTCCCCCACAATGAGTGTCCTAGATGTGACATTTAACAATCTGATGGTGAGGCTTCAGCCCTGGAGTTCTGGGGAATATGGAGTATCCCTTCATTGCCATCGCTTCCAAGTCCACTCTGACTCGGAGTGGTAGCACCTGAAAGGGTCCTATGTATGGACAAATGGAACAGTTTGAATTGTCAGAAATAGAACTGTTTGACCATTTAACTGTGTGTAAGCAAATTATTGATGTTTAACTGAATTGTTAGGGATACATAGCAATGCTTATTTGCACACAGTTAAAACTGTGTGCAAATAAAACTATTTGTGTGGAATACTTGAAACCGTTTACTTTTATGTAAAGCAGAATTATTGGTATTACATAGCAATAACACATCACTCAATAAGTCCCGGACCTGAAATATAGATGATGCCACCAATAAAAAATCCATATGATTTTTATAAATTATTATTAGTTTACAAATTCCAATTTTTTAAATGAAGCTACT
This sequence comes from Sepioteuthis lessoniana, assembly GCA_963585895.1. Taxonomy (NCBI): domain Eukaryota; kingdom Metazoa; phylum Mollusca; class Cephalopoda; order Myopsida; family Loliginidae; genus Sepioteuthis; species Sepioteuthis lessoniana. The sequence continues at coordinate 37,162 of CAUZXS010001933.1, forward strand.
GTTGCTCTCTGAAACTGGTAGACAAATTCACCTACCTAGGAAGCAGTGTCTCATCAACCGAAAAAGACATCGACAGCGGCTAATGAAGGCATGGACAGCTATTGATAGGCTATCGATCATATGGAAATCAGACCTAACCGATAAAATGAAACGCAGTTTCTTCTAGGCAGCGGTCGTATCGATACTGCTGTATGGATGCACTACATGGACGCTAACTAAACGGCTGGAGAAGAAGCTAGACGGCAATTACACAAGAATGTTGTGAGCAATATTGAATAAGTCCTGGCAGCAACACCCCAAAAGGCATCAACTATACGGCCACCTGCCTCCCATCACGAAAACTATCCAAGTTAGAAGAACCAGACATGAAGGACACTGCTGGAGAAGCAGGGACAAGCTCATAAGTGATGTACTCCTATGGACCCCCACATATGGCCGAGCAAAAGCAGGACGACCAGCTCGAACATACATACAGCAGCTATGTGAGGATACGGGGTGTAGCCCTGAAGATCTGCCGGAGGCGATGAACGATAGGGAGAAGTGGTGAGAGAGAGTCAGGGATATCCATGCTAGCGGTACGACATGATGATGATGATGACTTTGCAAAACAATCGAAAAATCTGAATTTCGTGTGTTGATAAAACGTTGCTTTCTTATGGGAAAAATACTGTTCAAGCAACGTAATAGCTTAATAAGTGTTATTCCGACTCTGCTTTGTCGGAAACAACGGTTAAGAGGTGTATGCTGACTTTAAACGTGGTCGTATAGATACAAAAATAATGCTGAACGCTCAGGTCACCCAAATTTAGCAGTTGTCCAGGAAAACACAAAAAAAAAAAACCCCAACCTCCACAAATTTGTTTTGGCCAATCGTCAATTGAGGTTGCATGGGATAGAAGAGGAGTTGAAGATATCGAAAGGCAGTGTATTCACTAATTTGAATAAACATTCGTCAATGAGAAAGCAGTGTTAAAAGTGAGTGCCGCATTTGTTCACAGTCGATCAAAAACAACAACACGTTGACGAATCAGAGCGTTGTTTGCAACTGTTGTAAAGCAACAAAAAGAAGTTTTTGAATAAATATGTGACAAAGGATGAAACATGGATCCACTACTTCAATCTGGAGTCAAATCAGCTGTCAGCTGAGTGGACAGCAGCAGGTGAAAGCCGTCCAAAGCGACCAAAGACGCAAAAGTCAGCAGGCAAGGTTTAGGCCTCCATATTTTTGGATGTGCATGGTATTTTGCTCATCAATTACCTTGAGAAAAGAAGAACTATGAATAGCGAATATTATGTAGCATTACTGGTGTGTTAGAAGGAAGAAATTGCCATAAAACGGTCACAAATGAAGAAGAAAAAAGTGCTCTTTCACCCTGACAATGCACCATGTCACAAGTCGATCGTAATGATGGCAAAACTACATGAATTGCACTTTGAATTGTTTCTGTACCCACCCTATTCTCCAGATCTGGCCCCCAGCGACTACTAGCTTTTTGCAGACCTCAAAAGAAACCTCCAGGGAAAGAGATTTGGCTCCACTGAAGAAGTGATATCGGAAACTGAGGCGCATTTTGAGACCAAAGACAAACCGTTCAACACAAAAGGCATGGAATTGTAGCAGAAGCGTTAGAATCTGTGTATCACCCTAGAAGGAGACTATGTTGATGAATAAAGCCAAATTTTGCCTAAAAGTTTGTTTTATTAGTTAGGCCTGGGATTTATTGAGTGATGTGTTACTTGGATTCATTTGACTGTATGCAAACGAATGAATTGTGTTGAATAGAATAACTAATGTTAAAAAGCCATACTTGTAACCATATCAATTTGTGTAAACGAATGATTAATATTAATTAGAAATATCTGTTTTTCAATTGAAATAATTTAAACCATTTAACATTTAAACCACTGTGTAGAAACAACAGTAATACTTGTGTGCCAACAAATAAGTTCGAATTGATTAAAAATAAAATTAACTACAAACTATTCACTCACAAATTATATATGTTTAACTCTTTAGTTGAGTGCTTGATTAATGTTAAATTAAGTTCTTAGTATTACATAGCAATACTTGAAATTATTTATGTTTAAACACATAATTAAGAATAAAGAGAATTATTCGCGTTAGAAATACTTGAAACCATTCAACTGTTAAAATAAAAAGACTTGTTTTAAAATGTTATCTATAAAATGTGCTACCAAATCATATATATTTGATATATATGTATAAAGAGGATTTGGCATTAAATAACCAACAATGGATTATGTGTCATTAAACCAAACCAAAAAAAAAGCTACATGACACATCACATTGTTGCCGTTATTCAGGCGAAGGGAGCAACTGCACTTCATTCGTCATCAATTCTTTTTGACACTAGTGTTTATAATGAATATATTATAAGCTTGTATGTGAAATCTGATGAAAGCCAGGTGGTACCGGCTGAAGCATTATGATAATAACAAGAAACCAGTTAAAATCAATGAAATTATATGTTTTTAGTTTAACGTCAAAATTATTCCCCGGTGTTTTTTTAAAGAGCCTTTCCTTAACAATAGGAGATGATAATGTCGAGTATGGGCAACTCATTTTAAATTTGAGACTTAATTTAAAACCTGTGACTCAGATTCCACTATATATTTTCTCCTCTAATTATAGTCAGCAATAATAGAGCGCGACCATCTGCCACTCAGAGGGTTAAGGGACTCCAATTTCAAGGTGTGTCTTTTACCTGTGAAATAATTAATCAAAATAATAACCCTTTCTTTCAGAAAGGTGTCAGATAAAAAGGTAATTAATTTGATTTATTGCTAACAAATAAATAAAAGAATGTCTAATTTTGTGATGCGAAACTTACTTTTTGATATTTATTTTCATTTTTATTTATTCTTCATTGTTTTTCTTTGGTATGTCAAGTGCGAATTCTTGGAACGATGGCTCTGTGGGTAGAGAAGTAAACTGGCATGTCATGAGGTCTAAGGTCCAAAATATAAGGTTTAGTTTGATTTCGTTGTGGGTTATTTAATGCCAAAGCCATCCTTGTACATAAGTTGTAGTGGTACTATTTAACCATTTGCTGGGGTCACAAGGTAGTTCATACTTTTCTGAAGGATATTAGTCCGAAAGTGAACGCTATGACTCGAATAGAGTTCGAACTCGCTTACAACTATGTTGCAGTCTAGCACATTAGCCATTATGTCACAAGAACTCTCACCACCCAAAGAAAGTAAGTTAAGCGTGAATTTTGTTATAAATCGTTGGACAAAATTCTCTAGTTGTCTAAATTTATGAGATGAAGCTTGATAATCTTTATCACTTAGATTAATCGGACTATTTTCTTTATCTTCATTATTATGTTAATGACATTTCGACCGATGCGTCCTTCAGCTTTCTTCTGGTGTTTCTTGTCGCTCTCGGGACCCCACACAGAACTTCAAACCAAAATCATCTGAAGGTTGCAGATTCAATCCCAATTACAGGTATATAATAAGGAATGCTTTTTATAGATTAATACTTGTATCCGGTTATTGTTAACGGAATTAAAGCAATCTACCACTGTGGATTAAATAAAAGGTTCGGTTCAAAGTTCCGTGTGGTCTCCCGAGTTCGATAGGAAACACTTGAAGAAGGCCAAAGGACGCATCGACCGAAAAGTTTTGAATATGACAATGAATATGAAGACAATATTCCGATTATTGTAAGTGATAATTTTCAAAAAATTCATGGTTAGAAGACTGAAAATCTATAATATAGAATAATGGGTCAGTAGTGACTCCTTGGTTTGATTTGCTTAGCGTCATTTCTTTAAAGGCATATCAATTTCTTATAGATTATTTAATGCTGAAATTTGATTTATGTGTAAATCTTTGTTATAATAAACAGGTTTTCAATGTTCGATTGCATCTATTTTATGTTTATATTTGTGTTTATTTACAGAGGTGACCCCGTTGCGTTGTAGCTGACGTTTCATAAGGATATAGAACGTTTTCTCATAATGACAATCCTTTCGAAATACAAATACCTTTGCAGGGAGCTCCCCGTGGTATTGTGGCTAACTTACAGGACTGCAACATCATCGTAAGCAAGTTCGACCTCCAGTCGCGTTATTCCGTTTAATTTTGAACTAACAACCGGAAAATGTTTGAACCCTTTTATCCACGAGCCTGGGTATGGGTTAAAAAACACCACTACTGTTATTCTACCAGAATAGCTTTGGATTTAAATAACCCGTAAAGGTTGATATGTCATTAAAACAAAGACTCCAAACAAAACCAAATATCATTGCACAGAGTATGATGGTGTTACCTATTATTACCTTACCGGAATAATATCTAAATGTATCTATTTGTCCCCTAGATAGAACCCTAAACAGATACTAACACTCCTGGTCAGAGGGAACCTGAGAGCAAAAGCAAGGAAAGGGTGACTGCATACTCCCCAGTCAATTGTTACATCCAAGATACCCTTGGGAAAGGAGTCTTATCTCTCTTCAAGGGATACAATCAGGATATTCTCAGCCTCACCGACAGGTGAAATTATGAACTTGGAGTTTACAGGAAGTTAGGTTCAAAGTGTTTGCTTGTCGGATTTGTGTGTGGGGAAATAAAATTAAGGCCATCATGAATAAATTTTAACGACTTTTACTGAGCTGATAGTTCTGTTGTTAGGGTAAGGCACGAGAAATTACACTAGGGCAAAGCTGACATAAATTTGGTTAGGGCACTGACCTAGAAACTAGGGTTCAAAACTTTATGGTAAAGTGTGGCTACTGAATTTATATCATTAAATAGATCAACATATCTAATGTTCTGGGGTGATGGCTAAGGAATTTACACACACACACACACACACACACACACACACACACACACACACACACACACACACACACATATATATATACACGCACGCGCGTACACATACATACACACACACATCATACATACACAAATACACACATCACACACATACACATATCACACACACACACACACACACATACTTACAGACACATACACATCACACATACACACATCACACACACACACACACACACATACACACACACACATATATATATATATATATATATATATATATATATATGTACTCGCTGTAGACGAGGAAATCCCACATAAACGCCGGTGCAACTATTTAAACTACAATAACACTTTCAGTAATAAAACCGATTCATGTATAACAACATATGTCCATAAAATAAAATAAGATAAAATAAAACGAATGAAATATAAACTTACAAAACTAATTTAGAAAAGAAAGATTGATTGATTAATCTTAATGGCATGTCAACCTCTTGAGAGTTATTGTACTGCTAGAGGTTAGG
>CAUZXS010001933.1:47500-77500 GCA_963585895.1 Sepioteuthis lessoniana
ACCTGAATACTGGCATGTAATTCAACCTTAGAAAAATATAAATGCGCACAATATATAACAAAAAGAAAATGTAAAGGACATTATACATTTTGATTTTACTGCATTGACTGCAAACACATCCCAATTACAAACAGTTCTTTTTTTTAATATTTCATAAAATATTCTTCTAATATTGCTAGATTTTGGTTTCTTTGTTTAATGACATATCAAATTTCTTGGGTTATTTAATACCAGAGCCATCTTTCTAGAAGAACAGCAGTGATGATATTTAACTGATAGCTTGGAAGATAAGGGGGTTTATACCTTTCTTAAGGGTAATTAACCGAAAGTGAACGTAATAACGCAACTGGAGTTCGAACTCGCTTACTACGCTTTAACCATTACACCACGAGGACACCCTCTGCATGTTTTTTAAAACAGGAACAACAATCATAGCTCAAATAAGTCGATGACCAGGGTTTTGGATATGTTAACAGATATTATTCAGGTATATAAAATTTCAATGGAAATTAGAATCTATGAAAAATTCCTTCATTATTACTAAAGGCGATATAAACTTGAAGAAGGTCGAAGAGTGGTCAACTGAAACGCTGAAAACATTGGCCAATTGAGTAGTGTGTTTGTCAATGGTCCGGGAGACACGGATTCAATCTCCAGGTCGAGTCATAGCAAAGACTCAAAAAATGCTACTTGATACCGCCTTGCTTAACACTTAGAATAATAAGGTAAGGATCAAGGGTAAAGTGGAGCAATGCAAGAAATGGAGTAGTGCCCTCCCCTTCACCTCGGTGTTGTAGGTATTGAAGTGGGGACCTTCTACATACTTATCACATATCTTCAGACGACACGAGAAAAGTCGGAAACATTTTAGCCGAAAAGTTATGATCTAATTCAGTGGTCTCCACTTTTGAGTAAAAAGGACACTGTGACATTGTGGGAATCTCGAAAAGTTGTCACTTGATCCCTGGGGACGAAAGAACGAGACAAATTTGCATTTACAGTTTGGTGTCTGCTTTTATTTACATTTTGATAATTCTGGTCGACCATCTCATTGACTTTCTCGTCCGTCTTTCCTAGGGTGAAGGAAACTTCCTGTATCTTCAAAAAATCTTTATCGATGCTCCTTTTTAAAAAGGTCTTCTAAAACGTTAAAGAAAAATAGATCAAAACAACAAAAAAAAAAAAAAAACCAGGTCCGCTCGGTCGTACTCCAGAAATCCGATTGCTAAATCTCAAAACGCAAACTTTCTCAAGTCTCTTTCAATCGAAGTAACATCTACCCTCTAATCGATCAATCAAATTTCTCTATACTTTCGTTGATAGGATGTTGGTGGTAGGAAGTCAAAATATAACGTTAGGTCTGATCAGGGGTGGCGAAACTTTTTGACTTATATGTCAATATCAGTGAAATCGTCTATCTAAGAAGGTATAATCTAGTTGTAATTTTTATGCTACAATACTAGTTAAACGGAAACGTTATACGCAGAGACAACAGTAGATAGCAGTTAAATGATAGGATTCAGTGATAGCCATCTTCAAGTATTCAATATTTTGAGTTGTCTAATCAATGGTGTCCATTGTTGTGACAAATAGACAATACTTTTTTTGATAAATTTGAGAAAGCATTTTGCAGTTAAAATGATAGGATCCTGTGGCAGCCTCTTTCAAGGGTATATTCCTTTTTGATGTCTCATCTATGTTGTTCATTGGTGTGATAGATCGATAATACTTCGTTTAGTTTATAAATTTGTTTAAGAAAAAGTGTATACCCAAACGAAAGAGATCAACCTCGTCATCTTTGTGTTGTGACGTGACTCGTACCCCCTGACATCCGGTAGCCCGGATGTATAAAAGGTGTCTCTCGCGTAGCAGTCGGCAGTTATTGGATATTGACACCTAGCGTAACACTCTTACGGCGAGAGACTGAATATTGTATATACTCTGGATTGTACTGTTCAACCAATAAAGGGAATTAACTCGGTATTTCTCTGTGTATCTCTTCCTTCACGATACTACACTTTGTTAACTGTCAAAGTTCCTCTTTGGAAAATTATACGACTAATACAAAACAAAGAGCCATAAATTTTGTAAGTGGGTTATAGAGTGGTGCAATGGTTGTCGTCGTAGGAAGTGGACACAGCGACACGAGTTCAAATCCTGGATGAGACTGCGTTTCACATAGCACTAATACTTTTGGGAAAGGTATGAATCCAATTATTCTCCCTCCAGCTATGGGTAAATAGGAGGGCAGACTAGGTTCTTCAGCCTTGGTGAATCAACTAGTCTAGGAGAAGGAAAACTCTGAATTCAAACCTGCTAAACTCCGCTTAAAAAAATTGAGCTTGTGTCATATCCTACCCGAGCGGAAAGGTTGGTAAATATGGTTATAGAGAAATCTCTGATGAAAATCCCCCAGTTTACACTGAAAAAAAAAAAAAAAGAATTGATACCTGAATGGAATCACCCGAAAAATAAGAGGGTAAAATTTATGTGCAAGTAAATTTTCTGTCGCAGTATTAATCATGAAGAAACACTGTTCACAGAGACATCAATATTTAGCAGTTCAAAAAAGTGAATCATGCGCTAGCCTCATTCTAGGACACATTCCTTTGGGTTGTTTAAGCTATGTCATTTTCCTAAGACAAATGCATCTTTTGTACAAATGCTTCAAATATGAGAGACAAATTTATTGTTTTACAATTTTCAAAAAATGAGCAATATTGTTCTTGGCCGATACATTTCTTCAGGCTTGAAACTTTGATAACTGCCAAACTTCTTGATAATGTCTTTAACTAGCTCACCAAGCAAATGTCTAAGAAGTTTTCATTTGCATATGATGCTGTCTACAACTAATTTTTTCAAGGCTTCAAAAAAAGTTTAAATAATTTGTAATACTATTTGTGCTAAAAAAAGATTGCATCCTTTATCAAAAAGTCTCTCTCTCTCTTTCTCTCTCTCTTTCTCTATAGATAGATAGATAGATATAGAAATGAAGAAACGATAGATGATAGATAGATAGATAGATATGGACTGAAATATTTAGTTAAATTCAAAATAGATTGAGAGATTGATAATAAATTAGAGTTAATCAACAAGATAACTGGACACCTTGCGTGGCAAAATATTTAGCGAGCTTGTCTAGCAGACTAATATTAATGAGTTCGATTCTCACTGTGTGCTTAATACTTCTGGCCTTATGCCAAAGTAAACTAAGCTTATGAAAGGACAAGGCCGAGGCACTCATAGTAATTAAAAATGACTACAGAAAACTGGAAGTCCGAAATCCTTGTACGCATGCGCAAAAGCGAGGGGAAGCGGATGTTCCTCCTACCTGATATGACAGTTGGAAGTGAAGGGACGACTAGTGTCCTTTTGTGTGAGGACGGCGAGAAGTGATATGCTAAACACAGCAGTAGAACACGAACCACGAAGATGAAAGGAGACTCAATATCACAAGCCCATATTTTGTGGGTGCGTTCCAAAGGGGGCGTTAGACTACGTGGCCCAGCGGAGAAGCATATTAGAACCAGGAAAAAAAAATTCAAGGTCTGTGTTTGCTCTTCTTTTTCTCACTAGGATTGCTTACAATTATATAGTTGACGCGGTTGTCTCATGTTTCGATATTCCCTTTTAGTAATTTAAATCATTTGGTATTGTCATTTGGGAGAAAGAAAAAGATTGACTCACCTGGCTCCAGTTATCTAACGTTCTATATTTTTGAGCAGGTGAGTTCTTTTCCACACGTGGTGTTCGCCGAGCTCTAGTACCAAGCCTGAAAACAACTGTCACATTCCGTTTTCCAGGGGGTGTCCTCGTGGTGTAATGGTTAAAGCTATTGACTGCGGAATCGTAGTAAGCGAGTTCGTACTCCAGTCTCGCTATTACGTTCACTTTTGCGCAAATACCCTTGGGAAAGGTATGAACCCCCTTATCCTCCCAGCTATGGGTTAAATAGTACCACTACTGTTCTTCTTGGAGAATAACTTCGGCATTAAATAACCTACAAAGGTTCATATGCCATTAAACAAAGAAACCAAACCGTCTTCCATTTGAGAGAGAGAGAGATTCTTTTCTCCCGTGTATTTTACAAACGCATTTTGGGAGAGTTCAAATAGGTTAGGACGAGTAATCATTTTACTTATTTTTTATATTCCAGCTCATTTTATGTCATTAGCATTGGTAATGCAACCTGTCGAGGAGAAGGAAAACAGCATTCAAACAAGCCGTACTCCGCTTTAGAATAAATCTTGTGTCACTATCTTGCTCGTGGCGGAGGGGTAGGGTAAATACATTTTTCTATGATATTGTCTTTTCTTGTGAATATTCCCAAACTGAGTAAGAGCAATATCCACCAGAGGATCATGAGCACTAACCTCTCATTGATGTTTATTAACTTTTGAATCGTCACAAGAAACATAGTTCGGTGGTAATAAAAGAATCCCTCAACCATACAGCGGGTTTTTAGCAATTTGTTTATAATAGAAAATGATGAAATATAGAATAATATTCATTTTGTCCGCAAGAAAATAAAGAGAACAGACTACCTTTGTATAATGATGTTTCTAAATCCTGGAATTTATGAAAACTAATATCATCATCATCATCATGTCGTGCCGCCAGCACAGATATCCCCGACCGTCTCTCGCCACTTTTCCCTATCGTTCATCGCCAGACAACTTGTACGGTTAAACAGATTCTTATAGAATGCAGAACTTTCGTTGTTATCAGAAAGCGATTTTTCAAAGTAAATAACTTAACCGATCTGTTCGAGAATGTCAAAATAGATGACATTCTGTCCTTCTTGAGAGATACAGAGTTGTACCAAAAAATATGACAACTTAAAACTGGTTAATCTTGTGCAAACAAATGAAATCCTGCTAATAGAAAAATCTACCTACCTTGATATTCGTTTTGAAATCTTTGGTTGAATATGTATGTATATAAAGACAGAATTTGGCGTTGAATGACCTACAAAGGTTGATATTCCGTAAAACCCAAACATCAACCAACCAACCAGCGTCCAAGTAGTGCATCTATACAGCAGTAAAACTAATATACAACTACTAAACTTCCCTGAAGTTAGTGTAATAATCTGTCAACTGCAACTACTGATATTTGATATTTGTCTCTTAGTTCCACCAGACAGAACTTGACACAAGGTCAATGACCCGAAGGTCGATTATAGTGGGGATTTAGGGGAGGGGAAGGTCGGATAAGAGCCGTGGCTCGAGCCCAACTTGACTATGCTGGTCATCTGCCCGGTTAGTGCAATGTGGGCCTGATGAGCTAAGTTGGTCTTGGACCCAAATCTGGGTCCAGGTACATGCCTGATTATAGCTTAAACTGGACAGCTAGGTCCAGTGCTATACAAAGGTGACAAAGGTGTCAATGTTGCAGCTCGCCCACCCGAATGTGGCCCAGCCGAAGTTGGAGGCGTTTCGGCCTCATGTCTGCCATGGAGCATTAACCGTCCGGCACGGATGCCAGACAGTCCGCTGAACTGTCAACGAAAAAACCTGTCTACTGCTACTACAACCACTACTTCTACTACAACTACTACAACTAAAAATATTCGACTTCTGTTTTCATCCACCCACCTACCCAGTTTAATAAAGTGCTGATGTTTGTTTTAAACAATTTAACTTATTTGTGCTATGCTTTGTATGACGGATGACCTTTATTTTGGAAATAAAAAAAAAATGTGACACAGAGCCATTATCAACTCCTGCAGAATGAAAAAAAAAAAATGATGTGATATGATGCAGGAAATTAACGGGGTGAGGTAGGAGGTTTGCAGAGTCTGTGAGGATTTGAATTCTTACGTTTTATTGTAATCTTTGTAACCCTCACAACTCTTTCCAAGAACCTAAGCCAGTATGTTAGTCAAATTCGCCGCTAGAACGATGAGGAAAGACTCGTCATTTTGGGATAAAGAAAGTCAGGGATAGATAGTTAGATAAATAGATAGATAAATAAATAAAAAATATGAGAGAAGCTGAAAGAGAGAGAGAGAGAGAGAGAGAGTGTGTGTGTATGACACATGCAAGTGTGTGTAAAAGAAAAAAATTAAATAATAAATACCAATTATTTTAACATTTTCCTTTTTGTTTGGTACGATCTGATGAAGCCGTGTCAACGTAACAAATTTTCATCATACAACGTGTGAAAGCACGTGCTATACCATATCCTCATCAGCCGCCATCCAGGGGTGATAACATAGTTTCGGTAGCTCAAGGCGGAAACCTTTCCTTACTCCTCCCACACCTCTCATCATCCATTTTAACATTTTCCTTTTTGTTTGGTACGATCTGATGAAGCCGTGTCAACGTAACATGTAGAAATAAGTTACGAGGCAAATACGATAAGTTTTCAGACTTTTTTTCGTATGGGCACTTTTATTGATCCTATTTACCCAACCCCTCCGCTCGGGCAGGATATGACACAAGGTCAATTTTTTTAAGCGGAGTTTAACAGGTTTGAATTCAGAGTTTTCCTTCTCCTAGACTAGTTGCCTCACCAAGGCTGAAGAACCTAGTCTGTCCTACTATTTACCCATAGCTGGAGGGAGAATAATTGGATTCATACCTTTCCCAAGGGTATTAGTGCTATGTGAAATGCAATCAGTCTCGTCCAGGATTTGAACTCGTGTCGCCGTGTCCAATTCCTTCGACGATAACCATTACACCACGGGCACCTCCACTTTTATTGATAGTACACACATGAAATTCTAGTCCCCCTTCGAAGTAATCTCCTCCGGCTGCAATGCACTTGTACCGTTCCATCAACTTATGGAAGGCCTCATGGAAGACCTCTTGTGTGAGCATGTCAATGAGCTTCGCCACAGCCTCTTTCATCTCCTCAGTTGTCTCATAACGACAGCCTCTGAGCTTAGGGAATAACCAAAAGTAACAGGGAGCAAGGTCTAGACTATAGGGAGGCTGAGGAACAGTCTTAATGCTCACTTTGGTCAAATAGTCTATAACAAGGATGGAGATGTGGACTGGTGCATTGTCCTGGTGGAAATGCCACTGACCCGATTTGAAGAGTGCTGGTCTCTTTCCAAGGAATCTCTTCCAGAACTCCCTTAAAACCTCAACATAGTAACCCTAACCCTAACCCTTTGGCCAATCAAATCTGGTGTATTGATTTCCTTACTCCTCCCACACCTCTCATCATCCTTCATAGACTCCCTGCCTTCCTTGAATCTCTTATGCCACTCAAAAACTGATGCTCGATTCATGCAAGATGCTCCAAATGCAGTCTGAAGCATTTCATACCTTTCTTTGGCATTTTTTCCAAGTTTAAAACACACTTTTATTGCATATCGTTCTTCTAAAGTGTCCTCACGTCCAGATTGCATTTTTGAAATTCACCAGCAGTGACAATCAGGCTTTAGTAGGGTGTATTCCAATTCCTGCTATAGCTGTTCATTTGAAGCTGAAATTATAAAAATTAGTCAGTCATCTCATAAGATGTATAGCAATAACATACTGAATTTTCGAGTGTCTACGACAATTTTAAATGCCCATACGAAAAATGTCTGGAAACTTATTGTATGCACCTCGTATTTTCAACCTCTTCTTATCTGTTCATTTTTCTTAACTACGCTGTCCTTATATCATTCAAGATATTCATTTTACTTTATACGTATACATACATGATAAATATTTAGTCTGACTCTCAGTGGGCGCTCCAATACGTTGACCCTCTGCCAGACAAAGTTAAACTTAGAAAATAACTAAATACGCGTAAAATTCTCCTGAGAGAGCTCATTCTTATACTAATTTCGTAGAGTCATCAGTTTATTGCTCGCTGGGAGCTCCAATACCTTGGCTTTGTGTCAAACTAAGCTCAACTAAATAAATAACTATATACAAAAGGTGTCTAATATTCGATTGTTAATAAGTTTTTCATTAAGGTGATAGTATTTTTAGTTTGATCCTCACAGAGTGCCTCACTGAGCGCCTCACTGAGTGCCCATCTAAGTTGGCCTTTTGCCAAGTTAAGTTCAACTTAATAATATGTTACATAACAGTTCGTATATAAATATGAAAGTCTCTTATTTTGGACAAAAAAGTAAAAGATTCACGTTAGTAGAAAAGGCCAAGGAAAATGCATGGAAATTTCTTTGTATGGTGTGGAGCAGGTGACCTCGACGGGGCAGAGAATGAGCTGACTGTACTCCTTGAAGAAGGCTTAGACACAATCCACGAAAAAAAGAGGTGTCCTAGGAATGACATTAATTTGCATCCAGTGGCAAGCCACTTGTTCTGGAGCTCTGGAGAGTGTGAACGAATTACTCCCAGGTCCACTCAAATCCGGAGTGGTAGCACCTGTTTGAGTTTCATCTCTGGGTAAAATAGATCTCCTTGAAAATTTTCCGTACTGTATACAAATACTCGATATCATATAACTGTGTATATATTATTTTTGTAAAGAATTGTTGTTATTTACTAAGCTTATGGGGTACCCGATGAGACTTGAACTTACTTGCTAAGGTTTGCTACAGTAGTTTATAATTAGTTTCTTGAAATAATATATCAGTTTGCAAACAAATGACTATTATTACATACGAGGGCGCCCAGAAGGATCCCTTTTCAATAGCTTCTACACCTACATGTTGGGAAGGGCGCTACTCGTTTCCCAGGATTGTTCCACTTTACTCTTGATACGTACCTTATATTGCTGAGTGTTAAGCAAGGAGGTAACAAGTACCATTTTTAAAGTTTTTGGTATGACGCGACCTAGGATTGAACCCCGGTCTCCTGAATCATTGGCAAATACTCTAACCTCGACTTAACTTGAAACAATATAAGTATGAAATAGGGATACTTGAAATTGTAGGACTGTATGCAAACAAATGGTTATTATGTGGGAATTGTGCTCGAAACTGAAATCTGACCATACTATCAAATGTTACAAATCAAAATCCATCAAGAAAAATTAGACTCATAAAATTCTCTGGAATTTTGAGATACGAACATATTACCAAATCCCGGTCAGAAAACCAGACTTAATGGTAATTAACACAAGAGAGAGAGAGAGAGAGAGAGAGAGAGAGAGAGAGAGAGAGAGAGAGAGAGAGAGAGCCTGCCTTTTAGTGGACTTAACCGTCCAGGCAGATCACAGAGTGAAGAATCAAAGTAAGCGGAAAAGAGACAAGGATTTGGACCTTGGTAAGAAAACTCTGCAACTTGAGAGGACCATCCATACTACACCGTTATTAAGATAGGCCAGAATACTAAGAAGAATACAAGGAGACCTGAGGAGGCTTGCTGTCACTCAGACTCCAATGAAAGGCCACCAACTAACACTGGTTTGAAAAACTTGAAAAAAGTAAAATAATAATAATAATAATAACAACAATAATCTGGCCTTCAGGCCTTCTAACCATCAATTTCAGCCTTCAAGACTTTTGTCGAAAGACCCTTAGCGCATTTTCATGTTAGAACTTGATATCCCAATGGTTTCTCATTAAAAAAAAACAAAAAACAAAAACAAACCAACTTTGTAAAATCATGTCATTAAAAGGTTAGCAAAGTTTTTCGTTAAGAAGTACACGTTAATTTAAATCTGTCTAATTTCTTGATTTAAAAGTTAAAACTTTAGATTTTGTCATAAACATAGGTATTTATTGAGCGCGTCTCATTAGCAAACAACAGATTTCAATTTAGCCATTAAACATGTATCATAAAGTAATTCGGATTGCACAGAGTTCCCTAATTCTCTCTCACCATCCGTCCCTATCACCCATCGCTCTTGGTTGGTCCTCCAGACTGAATCTCGCATCCGCTCACAGCTGATCTATATAAGCCCTTGCTGGTTAGCCAACCTTGGTACGACTATGCATCGGAGTCTATAAGGGATGTCGCATGAGTTAGCCCTTACTTCTCTAGCAATACTCTGCATGTCTTGTTCGTCTTACTTGGATGATTTGTGTGATGAGAGGGAAGTGGCCGCTCAGCCGCAGATCTGTAGGGTGTTACGAAGGGACCATCTCCACTTTAAGTGGCAAGCCTCAGATATTTAGTAAACTAGGTCACATATCTCAGCTCCAATATCTCATCTACTGAAAACGATGTCAAGTATACTCTAAGTCAAGGCATAGACTGATATAGAGAGGTTATCGATCATATGGAAATCAGATTTCTCTGATTAAATAAAACGGGGTTTATCTAAGCTATAATTATGTCAGTACTACATTATAGATGCACCACTTGAACGCTTATGAAACACATAGAGAATAAGCTAAATGGGAACTATATATAAATGCTATGTGCTGTTTTGAACAAATACAGGAAGCAGCATCCCTTCAAAACAGCAAATTCACGGCCACTAAACATGAACTAAACTTTTAAAAAAAGTAACGAAAACAAGTTATTATCGGATATATTGATCAATAAAAATAATATGAAACAATACAACTGATATCAAAAACTTGAAGCAACTGCATGTGCAAGATAAGTGGATATTCAAGCTATACAGCAGATAATTTTCTAGGACAATCTCTGATCTCACGGCAAGGAATGTTGTATGAAGCGCATAAAAGCTTTTGCTACGCAAACGATAAAAAAGTTCAAGAAACAAAGGTGAGGTGACTTTTTTTTTATATGGGCATTTCTTTAATGACATTTATAACCAAGTAACGTCTTGGAAAAGGATATAAAATTACAGAAATGTAATGTCATCAATTTAACCTCTTACACACAGAAAGGTGGCCACACTCGACTGATAACGCGGTAGACATGAACAATACGTATTTTTTCGAACAGCGTTTTATTTTACAGACTAACGCCTGTAAAATAAAATATAGTCATGGGCTAGGGAGAAGAGTCATCATTCGTTTTAGACTATCGACCTCTTTCAGGGAATCCTTGATAACTTATCAACCCCAGCGGGTTCATCGCCTGAAAAAAAAAAAAAAGGAAAAAAGAAAAACAGAATTGGCCCTGGTCCCTGTGAATAGGATGTCAACTAAATTTGTGCTAATTTTAAAGTTATTTTTATTCGACCATTCCCATTTTTACTTACTCTATCTGCCCCCGGGCTAAAGGAATGACATCTTACTCACAATATTCTGAGGATGCAACTGAGCCCCGTGCATATACAATAAATAAATAAATGAATAAATAGTTTCTTTATGCATTACTGAGAGAAACTAGATACCTCTGCCAGATTGTTCTTTTGTATCCTCTGGGTCCTGTGACACTAAACAGCATCTGATGGTGAGGCTTCAATTCTAGAAATCTGGAGAATGTGAAGCACATCTTTATCACAATCATTCCCAGGTCCACTATGAACAGGAGAGGTAGTACCTGCAAGGAAGCCATCTATAGGTCAAATATATCTGTTTAAAAATCACTTGTATTCAATAGGAATACATGATGTCATATAACTATAAACTAGCTGTGTTAAAAATGATTACTAGAATCTGTAATTGTTTATTATTACTAGTTACTTGAAACCATATAACAATAGTGACACACAAAAGTATTGGATACTTGTTATTTTCTATTATAACTCTAGTTTACGTTCGCCATTTTGCCTGATATTTGGTAAGTAATATCTCGTAAAGTTGTTTTAGTTGTATGTGGAAGGAAAATTAAAAACTAAAGGTTGAATCAGTTTTTTTTACCAAAGTTCAAAATTACCCTATGCAAAAATATTAGATACATTAAACTTTAAAAAAATTTCCAATCGAATATTTGTATTTTAAAAGACTTTTAATATTAAAATTTTCGATAGTATTGGACTGTTATCTCTGACCAATCAGAGAAGCACATAATTTTTTACAAGATAGTGCTACTATTTATGTTGAATTTAAGAGTTGTGTTCAATATTTTCTTCCATTCTCTTTATTTCGAAAAGAACACCAAACAGTTCAACATGTTCCCCGGCCTTTTGGCTGGGCTGTCTGGCATTCGTGCCGGATGGGTGCTCGAAACCAAGAGCAGACTCGGGGCCGAATAGGCCCCCAACTTCGGCTGGGCAACCTTCGGGTGGGCGAGCTGCACTTTTGTCACCATGTACGGCACTAGACCAAGCGTCTAGTTTAAGCCGTAAACTGGCATACGTGCCCGGACCCACATTTGGGTTCGTGAAACTGCTTGCCTCATCAGGCTCACATTGCACTAAGTGAGCCGATGAGCAGCACAGACCAGCAGAGTTCGAGTCTCGATTCGTTCCCGACCTTCCCCTTTATCCCCTTTATCCCCACTTTAATCGGCCTTCGGGCTTTTGACCGTGTGTTAAGTCGTGTCTGGTGGGAGGCAGCGACAAATAAACCAAACAGTTCAACATGTATGCGTACGTGCCTGCATACGTGAGCGTGGGTGTGTCTGTTCCTATATTTCAAGAGAAATATTCAAAAACATTATAGATTTATCTATTTATTGATTGATAATAATAGCATGTTAACCTGTCAAGAGTTATTTTACGCCCAGAGGTTCGATAATCGCGTTCATTGTATATTTAGATTTACATTTTTTGTGTTGTTTTTTTAACATTTTTTGCACACAGTATTAGTGACGTTAGTCGAGGGCGACCCGAGGGTTCCCGTTTCAATAGCTACCACACTGAGGGGTAATGGAGGGCGCTACTCCATTCCCTGGTTTGCTTCACTTTACCCTTCATCCTTACCTCATAATGCTGAGTGCTAAGCAGGGTGACATCAAGTACCATTTTTTGAGTCTTTGGTATGACTCAAACTGGGATTGAACCTCGGTCTCCCGGACCATTGGCGAACACTCTCCTCTTGAGGCCAATAATCATATAGTTTCAAGTAATTATCGTATTTAGTAATAGTTGTTTGTTTGAACACAGATGTAAAGTTTCAAGTAATTAAAATAATATTTAAACAATTAGAGCTTCAAGTAATAATTCTTAAAACAAATAATTTACTATTATTTGATACCAAGTATTCCTATAAAATGCCAATAATTTTCATACAGTTTTATTCATGGCTTCAAGTATCGTTATCTAATACTAATATGGTTTTACGAAATTATTTCTATTTAATAAAAGTTATTTGTTTGCCCACAATTATATGCTTTCAAGTAACTAATAATAACCCTTAATAAACAATTATTGCAGCAAGTAATTTTTCTTAAAACAAACTATTTACATTATAAAGTATTCCAATCTAATACAAATAATTTGCTCACAGGAATACTTGAAACCATACAACTCTTTAATGATAATAATCATACTAGCTGAGACCCGTGTAAATACGGAGTTTGCAAAATTATTTTTTTGCCTTCTTCCGATTTCTAAAATCAAGAACGAAAACTGTTTACTTTTTTCGCTCCATAAGATCAATTGAAATTTATCGTGGCTACATCAAAGTTACGCGTGCAGATTTCTTTTAAAATTCCATTAAAAAAATGAAATATGAGTTAAATTTTCATGAAAATTTCGATAGTTATTCACCTTTTGATGAATTTATGTTTAAAGTAGGTTTTTCCAAAAATATATTTGGCGAAATACATTTTTTTACTCGGTCGACCCCCACCTACCTATTTCCTTTTACGAAATCTGAACAGAATATATTGTTGACATACTATCTTAAAACTTTTCTATGAAGATAAGAGTCTGAATAATAATATAATGAAATTTTTAGAAATTCTTAAATTTTCAATTCTTTTTTTAAATGACCAGGAATTCTGAAATGTAAACGTGGTGTAATGGTTAAAGCGATGGTCTGCGAGATCGAAGCACTCGAGTTCGAACTCCAGTCGCGCTATTACGTTCACTTTGGGGCAAATACCCATATCCTCCCAGCTATGGGTTAAATAGGACCACCACTGTTCTTCTAGGAGAATGGCTTTGGTATCAAATAACCCACGAAGGTTGATATGCCATTAAACAAAGAAACCAAACCAAACACTTACTTTGGTCATGATCCCTGATAAAGATGAGCATAAGACGCCAAATTTGATTGGTTCTTGCCTAGTTTCCACCAATAGGATTATTCTCCAAGCGTAACGGTCGTGTGAACTTATAAGGGCTTATTCTATTAATATATAGGATGGTTTCAAGAAATTATTTCTTTTTCACTCTTTTGAGAACCATATATGGCTCTAAGTGCTTTCTGTGATGTCTTTGAAGGCTATGAGCGGCTCTCAAACCCCGTTTAAAATAAAGGATAAAATATGATGAAAACGTGTGAGTAGACACGTTTTAATTTACCTTGAGCAGTGAAAGTGTTGATAAAAGTAATTTTTTGCACATACAATCGTACCGAAATAAGTTAGTAAGTAAAATGTAAAGTTTGTAACCTTAATCGAGGGTAATCCGAAGGCTCCCTTTTCAATGTTGGGGAGGGCGCTACTCCATTCCCTGGATTGCTCCATGTTACTCTTGATCTTTACCTTATAATGTGTAGTGTTAAGCAAGGCGGCATCAAGTACAATTTTTTTGGTCTTTGGTAGGACTCGACCTGAGATTGAACCCAGGTCTCCCGGATCATTGGCGAAAACTCAAGGGTTAGGTTGGTTAGGTTTTATGGCATATCAATCGTTGTAGTTTCTTTAATGCCAAATCCGGCTTTTACATATATTTCGGATATTGTAAACTTAGATTTGTTAACTTAATTCAATAAAGTTAAATGGTTTCAAGTATTGCTGTGTATCACCAATAATTCAATTAAACATCAGTCATTTGTCTATACACAGTCAAATGATCATACAGTTCTATTTCTAACAATTCAACTTAGCACAAGTCATTTGTTTGCACTCAATTTAAATGTCAAATAGTTTCTATTTGACCCATAGATAGTGTAACATACCCATGATACGGATATGTGAAACGTACATAGAATATTCATAACATGTATACATAGAACATAGGAATCCCGAAACACGAAAAACACTTACGACTTCTTAGTTCAGGTACGAAACTTTTTATTACGTTTGAGTTAAAGGTTTTCCGACATAAGGAGAGAGATACCATCTTTCTATACTGACTTTTCCATCTTCCCCAAACTACGTGCAACACCTGCCACAAGGCCTCGGCGAGCGAGCAAAAGTCAACCTTCTTCCTTCGAGGCAGAACTCAACTAACTGACTTTTCAAATCTCAGCCCACGCTTCCGGTGCGTGATGTCACTCAGGTCCCTGGTCACATCCTCTATCTGGGATTCTTATTGTGACATCTCTAATTGACACGTTCGCTCTGCGCGTGCGCGTGAACACCTGCGCTCATGTATGCACCTAACTAACGTATGCACTGAGCTGAAAGGTTCTCAGCCTAACTAAACCCAAAGGCAAGATATATAAAACGAAATCTCTCGGCCATTATATTACAATAGGACCCTATCAGGTACAACCTCTCCAGGACAGAGGGGACCTGGGAGCAATGGTAGTTAAGGGTTGCTCCGCATTCCCCAAAGCTCCAGCATTACTAGAGCCTCACCATCTGATTGTTTAATGTCATATCCAGTACTCTTGTGGGGGTTCTTACCGCCTGCATAGAAGCAGTCAGTGTATTCAACAGCCCCTCCCAGCCGACTGGGCTTTTATTATTTCTTAGTGTCAGCTTTCCACTCATACACCTCAACTTTCAATTCTATCGCGTTTATCGACCCCCCCAAAAAGCGTGTTTGCTGCTTTTTTGCTTTTTATTTTTATTTTTTCTTTGGTTTTTATTTATTTATTTGTTTATTTATTGTCCTTATAAAGTTCATCGAGGAAACCATTAAAAACTGGAGTGTAGAATTGATAGCAGGAACAAAAAGTTTATCTGAGCTGAAAATCCAGAGAGGTATAATCTAGGGAGATGCATTATCACTATTACTATTTGTGAGAGTGATGATACCACTCAACCACATACTTGAAGAAACACACAGAATGCTACAAACTTCATTAATCACAAGAAAAGATTTACAACCTAATGTTCATGGACGACATAAACTTTACCAAAAACAAAAAAAGAATTGGAAATCCTAATACAGACAGTGGGGATATACAGTCCGGATATAGGGATGGAATTTGGCATTGAAAATTGTGCCAGGCTAAAAATGATAAGTAGAAAACGACAAAAAATAGAAGAAATGGAACAACTAATTCAAGAAAAGAATCAGAACATTCGGAGAAAAGGAAACTTACAAGAACTTAAGAATATTGGAAATGGACAACATCAAATAAGTAGAGATGAAAGAAAAAATTAAAAAACATCTTAGGAGAATGAGAAAACTAGTTGAAACCAAACTATACAGCAGGAACCTCATAAAAGGAATAAAAGTCGGGGCTATCCCCCTTGTAAGATATTCGGGACTATTCTTAAAATGGACGAGGGAAGAACTTCAACAAATGGACCAGGTATTTAGAAAAGTAATGATGATGCATTAGGTCTTACCTCCTGGAGATGACATAGGTTATATGTGCCAAGAAAAGCATTGAAGATAGCGTCGATACATCGATAAGACGACTGGACAACTACATGCAAAAGCGCAAAGAAAGGTTAATTACAGTGACCAGAAACAATACAAACAACACAAGGAACAACACAACAACAATAACTGGAAAACAAAATGGGAAGAAAAGCAATTGTATGAGTATTTCAAGCGACAAACGAGGGAAATCTCACACGAGAAGACTTCGAGATGGCTTAAAAAGGAAAACCTTAAGAGAGAAAATGAATCTCTTCAAATAGCAACACAAAACTACACTATAAGGACAAGCTACGTTAAAGTAAGAATATGCAAGATGCAAAAAAGAGCAACTATAAGCTATGTGGTGACAGAGACGAAACGATCAATCATATGATTAGCGAATCTAGCAAATTAGCCCAAAAAGAGTATAAGACTAGACACGACTGGGCGGGGAAAGTGATCCACTAGTAATTGCGCAAGAAACCGAAATGTGACCGTACGAACAAGTGGTATATGCACAAACTAGAATCCGTCCTTGAGAATGATATGAACAAACTTCTCTTGGATTTTGAGATATGAACGGATCACATAATCTCGACCAGACAACCAGACCTAGTGATAGTCAACAAAAAAAGAGAACTTACCGAAGAGTGGACTTTGCTGTCCTGGCAGACCACAGAGTAAAATTAAAAGAAGGTGAAAAGAGGGATAAATACCTGGACCTTGCTAGAGAGCAGAAGAATCTATGAAACATAAAGGTGACAGTGATACCATTTGTTGTTGCAGCGCTTGGAACAATCCCCAAAGGATTGGTAAAGGGATAGGTAGACTTAAAAATAAAAGGGCAAGTAGAGACCATTCAAACTACAGCATTAATAAGATCGGTCAGAATACTGAGAAGAGTCATAGTGACTTGAGGAGACTTAGTGTCACTTAAACTCCAGTGAAAAACCATCAGCTAACGCTGGTGTGAAAAACTTTTAAAGAAGTAAAATAATAATAATAATAATAATCTGGCCGCCCAGAGAGTAACAATAAAAGAAATGCGAAAAGACAGGCGAATACTTGGACGATACCAGAGAACTAAAAACGCTGGGGAACATGAGGGTGATGGTTATCAGTTGTAATTAGTACACTTGGAACGGTGCTCAGAGGCTTGGAAGAAAGACTGGAAGAAGAGAAAATCAGAGGAAAGATAGAGATTACCCAGACTTCGGCATTGCTGAGATCGGCCAAAGTACTGAGAAGAGTCCTGGAGACCTGAGGAGACTTGCAACCACTCAGATTCCAGTTAAAAACTACCAGCGTTAGCTGGTATGAAAAACTCGCAAGGAATATGAATAATAATAACAGCTGGGGATTTTCCACTGGAGTCTGAGTGACAGTAAGTCTCCTCAAATCTCCAGGACTCTTCTTAGAATTCTGACCGATCTCAACAATGCTGTAGTTTGGATGGTCTTCACTTGTCCTTTTATTTCCAACTTCTCCAGCCGCTTTACCAATCCTTTGGTGACTGTACCGAGTGCACCAATTACTATTGGTATCACTATCACTTTCATGTTCCATAGCTTTTTAAAAATAATAATAATAATAATAATAATAATAATAATAATAATAATAATAATATCTTCTCTATACATCTTCAGGAAAAGGAGACCCCTAAAATTTACCGTACTAGCGCACCACAGATTGAAAATAAAAACAAGCAAAAAGATTAACAAACACCTGTATCTCCACAGATTGCTGGAGAAACTATTGGACATGAAGTTGCAGTTGGAGCCTTCGGAACGATCTTCAATAACTAGAAAAAGAGACGAGGAGGAACTGAAGATGAGCAGAAGAATCGATATCATTCAGTCCACAGCACTGCTAAAATTAGCAAGAATATGAGTCTTGGAAACCTGAAAAGACTTGCTGTCACTCAGACTCCAGTGAAAAACTATGAGTTAGAGCTGGTATGAAAAATAATTATTATTGAAAGAAAGAAAGAAAGAAAATTTGTTTTGATAATCATAACATACATTCGATTCTAAGATATTTGTTAAGTCCGTCAGCTTAGTTCTGCATATTGATAGGAGTGGAATTAAATTTAGGAAGACTGTGTTCCGCCAATCTTTCTTAAGTGTTAGGATATACCAAGCTTGAAAATGAGCACACTTACGTTCGACCTTTGACTTCTAGCAACTGGTCGGAAATATTCAAACCATTTCTTACTCATCGTAAATATAGAAAACTTAGTGAATATGTGTATGTGTGAGAGAGAGAGAGAGAGAGAGAGAGAGAGAGAGAGAGAGAGAGAGAGAGAGTCGTAGCCATATTTTTTTCACATACCATCATGACATTTAAAATAAGTATTGTAAAAAAATTACCCTTACACCCTCTTACCTGCTTGTCATACAAGATATAAGTCCTGCTAAAATTATTTCACAATACGTCACACATCAAATTCATATCTCCCAACAATCGTGTAGCCACTCTTTCTTTCTCTATCTTTCTTTATCTCTTACACGCACACACGCACACACACACGTACTTACTCATGGCCTAAATTTAAATGAATTAAATTCCTGCCCATCACACACACATGCATATATATATACTGTCATACACTTTTACGCACACAAATTCAATTATGAAAATAATTTTTGATTCATATATATCCACATCTTACACACGCATACACACTCACATTAACGCACAGCTCTACCTACACATACACTCAAGTACATACACACACTACGTTAATTCACTATTACACACACATTCCTGAACACTGAATAATCATACACACATACAAAAACTAACTAACTTTTTCGAAAACAATTTTGATTACACACGTATCCGAAAAACGCGGACTTATTTCTGCACACGCATACATACATACATACATACATACATACCGCAAAATGTGGAAGTACCTGAACAAAAAAATAAATAAATACCTCGATACGAGTTCAAGTCCTCGACAAGTCTGCATTTTACATAGCACCTTTGAGAAAGGTATGAATCCAATTATTCTCTCTCCAGCTATAAGTAAACAGTAGGACATAAAGGGTTGTTTTTTTTAGCTCTGGTTAGGCAACTAGTCTCGGAGAAGGAAAACTCTGAAATTAAAACTATTAAACCCCGCTTAGAATTGACCTTGCGTACATCCAGCCCGTGCCGAGGGGTTGGTAAAAAACATACATACATGCACAAAGAAATAAATGCATACATATACCTGAATGGACTCACTTACACAAACGCACATGTATGCCGATACGCAGGTGCATAAACACATACACCAAGACATACATATATAGACATACATGTACACACATACATAGATTCACACTGGTTCACGTAGAACAAAAATAAGTTCTGCCTCGGATAACAACACGCCCACAATCAAGTTGTTTACTGTTAAAGTTTTAAACTTTAGAGTTTTCAAGATTATTTTGCTTTTTGTTTGTTTTTTATTTGTTTGTTTGTTTGTTTGTTTGTTTTCATTTGTTTTTGCTATTTTATTTTATTTTATATATATTTTTTATTTTTATTTAATGCGTATTAAAATTTAAGTTTTACAATCAAAGTTAATCTCAGAATTAAGAAAAAAAAATCTGTCTACTTATTTAAAACATCACTCAGGGCCTATCAAAATATCTTTAACCAGTTAAGTGACTAAAGAAGTAAGAATTTTAGAGACACCTTAATAGTAAGTAAAGTTTGCGACCTTAGTCGAGGGTGACCCAAAGGCCCCCCTTTCAATAGTTACTACACTGAGGTGTGGGGGAGGACGCTACTACATTCCCTGGATTGCTCCACTTTACCCTTGATCCTTACCTTATAATGCTAAGTATTAAGCAAGGAGGCATCGAGTACCATTTTTGAGTCTTTGGTATGACTCGACCTGGGATTGACAATTGGCGAACACTCTACTCATTAGGCCAATATCTAAAAAATGGGTTCAGCGATTGTTTTTTTCTTGTTGCTAGTGATAATCAGGTTGGATATCTTCGACCAGAAACTAGGCGTTGCATACTCTTCCAAGTCTCTGGTTGCCCTTGTGCATTTTTATTCGTTTTTTTTTTTTTTTTTGTTCTAATGAATATCTTATGATATCCTTACCAATCAATCACAACAACCTGAGATGCTACAAAAAATTCCGTGGCGCCTGACTCTGCATCTCTAGATTTGCGCCCCACACGGGTTTAGAAATATAGTTGACAAATTTATTTATTTATTTATTTTGTTCTTTCTTTCGTTTTACGGCATATTTTTCTTTCTTTCTTTCTTTCTTTCTTTCTTTCTTTCTTTCTTTCTAACGCTTTGTTTTGAGATTTAATTTTCATTTCTTCTGTTTTTCTGTCTTCGTTCATTTCTTTCTTTCTTTCTTTCTTTCTTTCTTTCTTTCTTTCTTTCTAACGCGTTGTTTTAAGGCTTATTTTTTATTTCAACTGTTTTTCTTTCTAGCGTTCATTTCTTTCTTTCTTTCTTTCTTTCTTTCTTTCTTTCTTTCTTTTCAACGTTTGCTTGCTTTTAACTTGAATTTCTCCTACCCTTTCTTTCTTTCACAACGATTTACTGCACTCATCCCACCTTCTTTACAAGTCTGTCTTCGAATTTTAAAGTTTTCTTAGAAGAAATACATGTCTGCCTCTACACTCGCTGTATTAAAAAGAGAAAACATTTTTGCATATAAAAAATAAATCTATCCAATATTACTTAGTATCAACGACTTCTCTCAGCAAGATTCAACTTTCCTCGCTCGACAAATATAACCTACTAAAATTAAATTACTGAATTTTACATAGCTTAATGTTCCAGACATTTTACACTCCTGTTGCGATGTATAATTTTATTTTAATCATTTATTTAGTAATTCCAAAATCTTCCAGAGCAAACCCAACTCAAATCTACTGCAGCCGGTGTCCATAGCGTTTTCTAAAAAAAATCGAATACGCATGCGTGATTAAGTGGCGGAGCGGCGGTTTATTAAAGATCACGAAAACTATAGACTTTTCCCCTTAATTTTTACGGACATTAAACTATTGGAGTTTCAATAAAATTATACTATGCACCAGATGTACGAATGGTTTTCGGAACTTAAAGAGATCAAAAATTCAATAATTTTAATTTGAAGTTGGTTATTATTACCGCATGTGTAAAATTTAATTCCACCTCTCTACCTTACCTTAAATTTTTTTCTTTTCTTTTCTTTTTTTTTTTTTTGCATTATGGGGGAAAAGTTATGGAAAAAAGCACACTAAGAGGATGATTACTTGGGTTTTCTTTTTATTTAGTAATAAATGAAATAATAACAGATAAGCCACAAAACATTTAGTGGCTGAACATTCTGGCTTCATAAAACATACCTTAAGTAGTTTAAGTTATTGAAATATAAAGACGTATTCATTTTATTGAGTTGTTCCATGTACTTTTCATTGAGTTATTCCCTGCAGAGGAAAATATGGAATAACCCAATACTGAGTAAAAAATGAGTAGAGTACCATACATGGTATACAATAGGAAAAGTATATATATATATATATATATATATATATATATATATATACTACTCATGGAAAGAAGATTTTCATTTAGCAGTGAATAAATTAATTACAGATTAGACACAAAATATTTTTTTCAAAAATTGGTGAACATTCTGACTTCATAATATATTTCTAAAACAAACAAGATCACATTACTTAAATAATTTAAATTAATGATATATTGCACACAGTTAAATGTTTTCAAGTATGGTGAAGGATTCAACAGTTCTATTTGACCCAAAAATGGAACTTTAACTGGTCAGTGTGAACCCGGGTGTAATAACAATGAATGAGTACTCCACACACCTCAAAGCTCTGGGACGTGTGCCTCACCATTTGATGGTTTAGTGCCATTTCCAGAGCACTCGTTAGAGTTGGGATCTCACACCTCTGCAGAGATGCAGTTGGCGTATTCTACAGCAGTCTCAACCGACTAGTATTTGTAGAAGTAAGTAAGTAAAGTAGGCGTCCATAGTCGAGGGTGACCAGAAGGCTCCCTTTTCGATAGCTACTACACCGAGGTGTAGGGGAGGGCGCTACTCTTTTCCCTGGATTGCTCCACTTTACCCTTGATCCTCACTTTATAATGCTGAGAGCTAAGCAAGGCAACATCAAGTACCATTTTTTTGAGTCTTTGGTATTTCTCGATCTGGGATTGAGCCCCGGTCTTCCGGACCATTAACGGAACTGCAAGTTTAACTCAGATTTTTACTTTACCTCTACTGGTCGCTGTACCAAAGCCCAGACTGCCTTTCTATTCTAACCATAGCTGGGAGAAG
This sequence comes from Sepioteuthis lessoniana, assembly GCA_963585895.1. NCBI lineage: Eukaryota > Metazoa > Mollusca > Cephalopoda > Myopsida > Loliginidae > Sepioteuthis > Sepioteuthis lessoniana. Next base: position 70,179 of record CAUZXS010001933.1, read on the forward strand.
GAGGAGGAAAAATGGATGGAATCTAAGAAAAATGACTATGAATACTTTTCTGCAAGATTTAGAGATGGTATAGCAGTTTAGGGCAAGGCTTCTCAAAGTAGTTCATATAGACCCCTGAGAGTGAAGTGAGTTTTGGCTGGATGAATAAAAACATAGGGATCCGCCGGAGAGAAATTTTCGAATTTGCTATTACAAATCCCTTTATAATAGGACAAAAATTGTTGGGTTATATAGACTAGTTGCCAAATTGAGTATGATGGTTTCTAGTAATGTTGGTTGGTTGTGTTTTATAGCATATCATCTCTTGTGGGTCATTTAATGCCAAATCCTTTATGATAACTGAAATTTTAATTCTTATACATGGTATTTAACTTTAGATAAAGAAAATTAAAACTATATTATTATTGGCCTAATGAGCAGAATGTTCACCAATGGTCCGGGGGATCAGGGTTCAACCCCAGGTCGAGTCATAGCAGACTCAAAAAATGGTACTTGATGCCGCCTTGCTTTACATTCAGCATTATAAGGTAAGGATCAAAGGTAAGTGGAACAATTCAGGGAATGGATTAGCGCCCTCTCTTACACCTCGGTGTAGTAGCTATCGAAAAGGGAGCCTTCGGGTCACCCTCGGGTAAGGTCGCTAACTTTACTTACTTATTATCAACGAAAAATCCTGCTCAAACTGAAAAAATCCGGATCTTTCCTCGTTCGGTCAGTTTCAGTATTGGCCAGTATTTGTTAGCGTGGGTGTTATTTAATTCAATATACATAGAACGCAGTGATTTGTGGCTAAAACTCACAAATCTACAAGCTAATATTCATGATCTCTAATTATGGTTTTAGACGAGATCAGTCATCCTGCCACATGGGAGAACATATAAAACTAAAGATCCAGGGGCAGGTAATTCTGTGTTGGTAAAAACTTAAACTCCACATCAAAAAATCAAGAGATTTTAAATTCAATAATTTTACTTTAAAGTAGGTGAGAGTTGCTGTGAGAGTAAAAATGGATTTCACCTCTTTCTATCACTTCACATTTTTTTTTGCACGTGTGTGTTATATAAATATGTGGTATAATGAAAAAGTAACGAGACGGGAGATCTTTTTTTTTTTTTTCATTTAAAAAATTCAAATTGAAATGATGATGTATACACAGTTGGGAACCTTATATGATTGAGTGATGAAGGATAACTTGGGTGAAACACAGGATTGTGCAAGTGCATCAGCCATCATCCTCAATTGAGAAAATGAATCTCTTCCAATAGCAGCACAAAACAACATCATAAGGACCGATTATGTTAAAGCGAAAACCGATTTTACCCAACAGAAAAGTAAGTGTAGGTTATGCGTTGAAAAAAAATGAACTGATTAATCACATTGTACGCGAATTTAGCTAACTAGCGCAAAAGGAGTACAAGAGTGGGTGGGAAAGATGATCAACTGGGAATTGTAAAAGAGATTGAAATTTATTTTCAAAATTTCTGGGATGAAGCTTGATAATTATTATTACTTCGAATATTCGGACAATTGACCACATCTTTATTGCTATAATCATAATGTTTTAGCCTTCGACCTTCTTCATGTGAAACTCGGGAGTCCACACAGAATCTCGAACTGAACCCTTTATTTAAACTTCTGGAGTAGACCGTTCCAATTCTGTTAACCATGACTAGGTACAAGTGTTAAGTTATAGTAAGTATTCCTTGTTATTCTTATTTGTTGTTGAGATTGAACCTGCAACCTCTAGATGGGATTGAACCTGCAACCACAAGGTAAACTGCTCCAATTCTGTTAACTATGACTAGGTTCAAGTGTTAAGTTATAATAAGTATTCCTTGTTATTCTTACTTGTTGTTGGGATTGAACCGGCAACCTCCTGATGATTTCACTCACACTGAAATTTGACCATACGACCAAATATTATATGGACATACTAGAATTCGTCCTAGAAAATGAGTCGCATGAAATTTTCTGGGATTTTGATATAGAAACGGATCAACTAATCCCTGCCTGAAGGCCAGACCTAGTGATAATTAACAAAAAAACAAAACAAACCCCCCCCCCAAAAAAAAACAAAAACAAAAAAAACCCAGAGAACTTGATGCCAAGTAGATTTTGCCGTTCTGACGGACCACAGAGTGAAAATAAAAGAAAGCGAAGAGATCAAAGAAAGGTGAAGGTAATCCTAATTGTAATTGGTTCGCTTGGAACAATCTCCAAAGACTTGGGGAAGGGAGTGGAGGAATGGGAAATCAATGGAAGAATTGAGACCATTCAGACTGCAGCATTGCTGAGAACAGCCAGAATACTCTTAAGAGTCCTTGGGAGAGCTGAGGACAATTGCTGTCACTCAGACTCCAGGGAAAGACCACCAGCTTAAGGTTGGTGTGAAAAATTTGCAAGGAGCAAAATAATAATAATCCATCTCTCTCTCTCTGTTCTATCTATTGTCTTCCCCCCCCTCTCTCTCTCTCTGCTGGATATTGACTTGAAGATCACTTTAGCAAGTCGATGCTGCTGCGGAAGTCAGACACTGGGAACAGAAATAACAGAAAATCCACCCGGTACCTAAATTAATCGGACGCTGATGTTCCCCGGTGGAAATGCTCCAATAATTGCGGGAGTAATATACTTGAAGGAAGTCAGACACTGGGAATGAAAATAACTGGAAATGCACCTGGTACCTAAATTAAACAGGGTGCAGGTGTCTCCTGGCGGAAATGCTACGAAAATTGCGTGGATGGCATGCTACGAGGAATTGTGATCACGCACATTGTGTGGGTGGTAGGCGTGTCAACGTGCAACGTGTAAGCATCAGGCTGGAGGAGATGTTACCACGATAATTTGCGTGGGTGTACAGAATAATATATAACGGAGGAGATTTTGAACTGAACGGCAGAATGGCAGAACGATTTCACAGAAGATCCGTACCATCCGCCCCTGTGTGTGCAGCTCAGCTGACTTCGACTCTCTTTCAATTTTACCGATCCGAACATTTTGGTTAATAAAAGGAAAAGAAAATAAGCTGATTATATTTTTCATACATCTGTGTTAATGTCTTTCTCTGTTATACAATCCCCCCTCTCTCTCTCCTTCTCTCTCTCTCTCTCCCTACCCCTCTCTATCTCTCTCCCCCTCTCTCTCTCTTGTGCATATTATATAAAACTTATAAGCAAAATGTGAGAGTCAAACACTTTGAAAAAAATGATTATAGCTGGATGTTGTTAACCGCTGCATAAAGAGTCAAAGATTAGCGAATCAAAGTGAACAGCATTTGTTAATTGAATAAGTTTGTTGGTGACTATATTTTAAATCGAGTTCTTAGAGCTCGTTTGTTAGCACACAGTTACATGGTTTCAAGCAATCTTATCAAACATTGATAATTCTATGAAACATTATTCATCAGCACACAAATACAGAGTTTCAAGTATTGCTGTCTAACACTAATAACTTTTTTTAGTATCAATCATTTGTTTGCATACACTTACATCCAAACCTTTTCTCTTTAAATCGATATCCTAATTTAGAAAAAAAATTGATCTTAAAAAAAAAGAAATCCTCAAATTTCATGGTTTTGCTTCAATGAAAAAAAGCCTAAAATTTTGGCATAGAAAAGGAAAACAATATTAATTACGCTACGTTACACAAATGTTGTCCCTAAATACTATGAGTTATTTGTTAATTGCTTATGTTGCAAAAGTTGGTCAAGGATAGTATCCTGAGGTCATGGCTTAAATGCTGTGCTGCGGCCCCAAAGTTCGATTTTCAATGGTTACCTGTCGGAATGGTTTGTTCCCACGGACCAGCTATGGGCTAAATAGTATCACTGCTGTTCTTCTACAAAGATGGCTTTGGCATTAAACAAATGTATGTGATATTGCTTATGCTATAAAATATTCAGAAAATAGTTTTTATTCGCTTTAAACTTTGCTTTTGTGTTCTTGATTAGACTATGTAACACAAATGTTGTCCCTGGATGATATGCATTTCTTTTTAATTTATATTATAAAGTATCCAAATTGTCCAGTATATCCTTTAAATTTCGTTTTGTGTCCTTGATAATGAAATTTAGAAATTAACCTATTATCTATATAAAACGGGCAAATTTGTATTTTTTCATTTATATTTACGTAATGTCTGAATAAAACAACATATCGATCAAAAATTATATACATTTATAATAGTGTTATAATTGAGTTATTGTAATAAAGAAAACGAACAAAACTTTATTTATATAGTCGAAGTTTTTCGTGATTTGCAACTGTATTGTGAAATCACTTTTAGGAATAATGTACCATATAAATATATGAATGAGTAACTTTGAAAATTTCATTTCTAAAATCTCAAAAACAAAGTTTGAAGAAAAATTGAATTTTTCCATTACTTTATGTATATAACCAAATGAGAAATTGCGCTTTCTGCTCAAGAAACAAGGAAAAAAAAAGTTTTCTTTCAGGGTGAAATCGAAGATCCAATTTCGAATTCTGGCTGAAGCTTTTACGTTCACTAAGCACTAATATATAAGTTTATGTTTTTATTATAACTTGGTCGGCATACAATGTACATAGAAAATCTTCTGCCATACAATTACGGTCTTCAATTTAGAGTCGAAGACTAACTAGAGTAGGTTGATTTTGGAACCTTTTCTTGGACAAGTCCAGATAGTTGGGTTTTTGTTGGCGTTTTTTTTTAACAAGAACTGACCAAAACTTTGGCACTTAGCTTTTACTATGATTTAAGGAAATATAATCAATAACTGCATGCTAAAATATTTGGGAAAAACCTCCACTTTTGTGAGATTTGCCTGAAAGAGTACTATTTCAACAATAAATAGAGAAGAGGTTGGTATTTTAATAAAATGTTCGTTGGTTGTTTTGGTGGTTGATATCAAACCTAGTGGGTTATTTAATGCTATATATATATATATATATATATATATGCACGCGCGTGCGCGTGCGTGTGTGTGTGATTTGTAGGTGAATGGTTTGATGGTTACTTTATTTTAAAACGAACTTTTAGAGCTCTTTTGTTTGCACATAATTAAATGGTTTCAAGTATTCTTATCAAACAATGATAATTCTATGAAACATTATTCATTCATTTGCATACAGTTAAATGGTTTCGAGTGCTTCTGTATAACTCTAATAACTCTATTTAGTATCATTCATTTGTTTGCACATAATTAAATGGTTTCAAATTTTGCCATTTATCAACATTAAGTCAAATTATCAGATATTCCAATGTAATATTAATAATTTACATCCTGCCGTATAGTTTCAAATAACCCTTTAAAGATAACTTCAACAAATACTACCAATTCAGGTCAGAGTGGACCTGGGAGTAATGGCAATGAGGGGTGCACCAGATAACTCAAGGCTCAAGGCTGCACCATCACATGCAGTTTAGTGTCGCTGGGAGAGGCAATTCTTACTCCTCAGCAGGAGTGTAGTTAGTCATAGCCAAAAGGGCGATTTACATAATGTTCTACAAATAAAATATAGATTTAAATTAAGGTAATCAAATTATGATAATATCAAAATATTAAGTGTAAGAGTCTTTAGAAGCAAATGAAGGTTTTATCTCATTGCAAAATAATATTACAAGAAAGTGTTTGCGTCATGCTTCGAGTTCATTGACATTACAAGAAGCCTGCGATGTTAAAGTAACTGTCTTTTGAGATTCTGAAAATATTAAGATGAAATAAACTCTCTTTTAAGATTTTATATTAACCAAATGCTGCAAACATGAATATTTGATTGTTTTTTTTTTGTTTGTGTGTGTGTGTGTGTGTGTGTGTGTGTGTGTGTGTGTGTGTCTTTTACTCTAATCATGCTGACAATTGTTTATTTTGAGAGAGGCCCACAATTGCAGGACACCAAGTGAGAATTGAACTCAGAATGGTTTGCTGGCTTAGTTAACTACACATTAAACCACGTGAGACACCCAGTTGTTATGCTTTAACTTTTGCGGTCCCACATAGAGTTGCTGATCATAAAACTTATAATCCCTTTTAATCTCAAACCAGTTGACTGCATATGTACCATTGTGGTACTAAAGAGAAACTTTTTTTACTCGTTGTAACCTTGCCATTGTAACAAGATGACGAACGCGAAACTCTGTTAAACATATACCAGGTTTTATTAACAACTAGGTAGCAAGCAGTCACTGGGAGATAGAAAGGAAGTATAGAAACATGATACAAGCGCGTCAACTAGACAATTATAAGCAACGCATCCTAGTGAGAAAAAGATGAGCTGACACAGACCTTAAATTTTTTCCTGTTTCTAACAGGCTTGTCAGCTGGCTCGAACACACCCAAACGCCCCCTTTGGAACGTACCCCCAACTTTAGGCCTGTGAATTTTCTTCTCCTTACATTTTCGTGGCTCGCGTTCTATTGACGTCTTCACCTTTTAACTTCTCGGCATCAACTTAGAAAGGATACAATTCGACCCCTCACTTCTACTTGTGGTGTCGGGAAGAGGGACATCCGCTTCCTGTGCACATGCGCAAACAATCCTCGAACCTCTAGTTTCCCCAAGTCATTCTTAATTACCACGAGTGTCACGGCCTTGTAATTCGGTGACTACTCTCTGCTTTATTTTATTTACTTATTTATTTAATCAGTTTCCTATGAGCCGTTTAATCACCTTACACATATACATAACCGATGATTTGATAAATTGACGAATCTTATCATGCCAAGCTGACCTTTGTTTAGCACTAGGCCAGAAGTGAAGGGCTCTCTGTTCGAAGTGGACTCACAATGGTCTTTTAGCCTAAATTGCTTACCATTATCACATGTGAAGTGCTGTTGCACAAAGTTAGAATTGCCTGATTGATTTTCATATTCTCAGAGAACGGACAGTTAAGTTATCGTTGGAAACTTATATTGTTTATTGTCTTGAAGCCTGATGTATAGCATTCTTGTAAAATCCTTATGCTATCAGAGAAGGATTTTATCTGCTTCAAAAAGATCTTAAACTGAACATTTTCATGATATTATAGTTTAAATAAGTCAATTTGAATCTATAAATTTTTTTATTATACTAAAAGTTTTGAAACGGATATATATGACTCTTAGATATGAAAATAGGAACTTTTTTTCTGGATTGATCGCAAAAATAAGTCAAGTTTTTAAAATCAAATCTTGCGAAAATGAAGTGCTTTGTCTAGTATTTGAACAGACGATTCTTTATAACGTTTCCTCAAATCATAGAAAAGCTAGACATTTTAATTCTAATATATATATTGGTAAAGTGATCAGAGTGTTTCCCAATGGTCCGGAAGACCGGGGTTCAATCTCTGGTCGAGTCATAACGA
>CAUZXS010001933.1:80000-122500 GCA_963585895.1 Sepioteuthis lessoniana
ATATCATTTTATTATCCAACACCAAGGTGGGAACAATTCAATTTTCGGATTTTAATCACAAAAAGAGGTCAATATAAAATCAAATTAAATCAAATTACAGAGCAAATAATTCCATATAAAAGAGAAACTTGATACAGACACACACACACACACACACACACACACACACACACACACACACACACACACACACACACACACACATATATACATATATATAAGGTTTCTTTTTTTATATGGAATTATATATATATATATATATATATTGGCCCAGTGGGAAAAGTATTTGCCAGTGGTGTCCGGGATACCTGGGTTAAATCCCAGATCGCGTCATACCAAAGACATTAAAAATGGTACTTGATACCTCCTTGCTTAACACTCAGCAATATAAGGTACGTATCAAGGGTAAAGTGGGGCAATCCAGGGAAAGGAGTAGCGCCCTATCTTACGCCTCGGTGTAGTAGCTATTTGAAAGGGAGCCTTCTGGTCGCCCTTGACTACGGTCACCAACTTTACTTACTTTATATATATATATATATATATATATATATATATATATATATATATATATATACCATATAAAAAAAAACTTTTAATAATTACTCATATTTTTTGTAATAATATTTATTTTAGCAGACCCAATATTTTCTAAAATGTAAGATCTGCATCTTCCAACAAAGAAAAAAAATGAGAAATTTGTAATGAAGATTTAGAAAACCCCATAAAATTCCAGCCACCTTAACTTCCTAACGCAAATTTCATTTTCTTTTTTTAAGTAAAGACCAGACCATTTGTTTTTCCAGTCTGGCTGACAAATGACACTCAATTCGTGTATCAAGATGTATCAATTTTTGACTCTCTTTCTTTTTCACCCATTTTTTTATCTAATGGTAAACAAACTTTTAAATTTAAATGCAGGAAATAAGTAAAAAATATAGAATAAAGGAATAAATTAATTTGGAGAGAGAAAGTTATCAACTATAAATAAATTCGACGTGTATTAATAACCTCTTAACAAAATTAAATTATATTATAAAATAGTATATTGTATATTAATACTATTTTCTCAAAAAATGTAAAGAAAAAAAGAAAATTGTCATACCAATTGTCAAACCAATTGTCATACCAATGTCATACCAATATAATTTGATCACATTAAAAGTAAAAATAAAAATTATACCAGTTACTGTTCAGACTATTATCTAAAATTCTAAACAAATACAACAGAATATTAAATATTCTCAAGATTAGAATTATATCTTACACATTACATATATATATATATATATATATATATATATATATATATATATATATATATATATATATATATATATATATATATATCACACGATTTCTTTGTTGCCTTTTCATAGTTGAGTTCGCAACTTATTTATACATTATTCTCATTGTACACAAACTGTCAGAAATTTGCCTCTTTTTTTCTCTTTATCCTCTCATATCGACTCAAGACCCATAGTCCTTTGTCCATAAAAAGAAAAAAAAAATTCAACTCCCAATGAAAAAAAAAAAATTTTTAAAAGAAATAATATAAAAAAGAACAGAAAAGAAGAGGAAACACTGTGTGTGTGTGTGTGTGTGTGTGTGTGTATGTGTGTGAGGATTTATGTGTGTGAGGATTTATGTGTTGAGTTGGGAATGCAGGTCACGTGATCGAAGTGGGAAGGGAATGGAAGGCGTCGTTCTCAAGTTGTTTTATTAAACAACGTACAGCCAAAAACCCTGTAAAGTTCAACATCCTTCTAAATTTTTTTTCCTTCTTCTTGTGTGTCAGTGAGAGAACCTCCACGTCAGTGAGTGCAGGGTTCTACAAGTATGTGTATGTGCGTGAGGGACAGAGGTTAACAAAATTTCCTAAAACAGAGAGAGAGAGAGAGAGAGAGAGAGATTGAAAATAAGGTCAATGTGTATGTATAATTAATATGGAACCTGTTTTTTTTCTTACAGGTGAATATATATGTGCGCTCGTATTTTAATCTATATGTGTAATACCCTATTCACCACGTCATGATACTAATTTCACTATTTGCTTTTTAACTGTAGCGTACTGCTGTTTTTAATTCTTTTAACAATGCCTTACTACGTATGTGTGTGTGTGTGTGTGTTTTCATTTTGGCCAACCCCTTAAAAATAGCCCTATCTTTTATTTGTTCCGCCCCAAAAATCTGAAACCGAAATCAATCAATGTATTTTTTCCTTTTTCCTTTTTAGTTTTTTGGCATTGGAACTCTATCTTGAAAATGTATCTGATGGTGAGGCTCCACTTCTTTAGATCTAAGAAGTGTAGAGTCAGTCAATTCGGCTGGGGTTGTAGAATACGCCGACTGCAACCAATGCAAAGTGGTACGGCCCCCTCCCAATAAGTGCCCTAGATATAATACTAAATCATCTGATGGTGAGGCTTCAGTCCTGGAGCTTTGATAAATGTGGAGTACTCTTTCATGACCATTATTCTCAGGTCCATACCAAGTGGTAGCACTTGTTCCATCTATGGTTCAAAAAGAACTATCTATACCTTTTCCAGTTCAAAATGGGAGTAGTTCAGTTCAAAATGGGAGTAGTTCAGTTCAAAATGGGAATAGTTCAGTTCAAAATGGAAAATTATAATAAGTATAAATATAAAAAATATTTTATAAATTATTTTAGCAATAAAATTGTTAACATTTTATACTTATAATAATTTTTCCATTTTGAACTGAACTATTCCGATATTGAACTGAACTATTCCCCATTTTGAAATGAACTATTCCCATTTTGAAATGAACTATTCCCCATTTTGAATTGAACTATTCCCATTTTGAAATGAACTACTCCCATTTTGAACTGAACTATTCGCATTTTGAACTGAACCACTCCCATTTTGAACTGAACTATTCCCATTTTGAACTGAACCACTCCCATTTTGAACTGAACTATTCCCATTTTGAACTGAACCACTCCCATTTTGAACTGAACCACTCCCATTTTGAACTGAACTATTCCCATTTTGAACTGAACCACTCCCATTTTGAACTGAACTATTCCCATTTTGAACTGAACCACTCCCATTTTGAACTGAACTATTCCCATTTTGAACTGAACTACTCCCATTTTGAACTGAACTATTCCCCTTTTGAAATGAACTACTCCCATTTTGAACTGGAAAAGGTATAATCATTTACGCTAGTTGAAACAATTTTACTGAGCGCAAACGAATAACTGATGTTCAATTGAATCATGAGTATTACGTAGCAATACTTGAGACAATTTAACTAGATTTGAAAGAATGAATAATCTTGAATGAATTATTAGTGTCAAATGGCAATACTCGGAACCATTTAACTGTGTGCAAACAAATGAGCTCTTGCTCGGTTAAAAATGAAGTTACCTACAAACTATTCGTTCAAAAATCATAAATGTATACGCATTAGCAAGATTTGGAATTAAATAACCTACAAGGTTTGATATGCAATAAAGCACAACCAACCAACAGCCTTCGTTGTCCCGAGGTAGAGATATTTCTTAGGGTGCCATGCATGAGTCCCATAGATCTGTCTGAAAATTATTCATAATCACAAGGATTACTTGATGTCATATAACTGTAAATTATTCGTGTTAAGAATACTTACTTGAAGCTCTAATTGTTTACTAAGGATTGGTTTGGTTTGTTTTTATGGCATATCATCCATTGTAGGTTACTGTTATATATACCCTACTGGTGAACATTAATGGGTATGTCCCATTCCTCAGAAATACGTTGGACACTATTGTGAGGGTGGGTATTTTTGCCGACTAAGTAGTCACCACTAGCAGTGAGTACCTTCTCGCTGTTAGCGAGTATTGGATTTATTTAATGCAATAAAGATTTTCATTTAATTTCCAAACTCTGTTTTTGTTATTTCTCCTTCAGTAATATTTTGTTATGTTGCAATAGTTATTTAATGCCAAATCCTTTTTTATACATATGAACAGTTCTATATCAAATAATTCAGTTTAGCATAAGTACGCTGTTTAAATGTCAAAAATAGTTCTATTTTAAACAATTCAGTTTAGCATAAGTACACGGTTTAGTTCTATTTGACCCATTGATCGTTGCCTATCAGGTGCAACCACTCCGGGCTAGAGTGGACTTCGGAGCGATAGCAGTGAAGGGATACTCCGCATTCCCCAAAGGTCTAGCATTACTGGAGCCTCACCATCAGATTGTTCAGTGACATATCCAGGAGACTCGATGGTAGTGGCTTCTCACCCGTCTGCAAGGATGCAGTCGGTGTTTTCTACCGCTCCAACTGACAGGGCCACAGGATACTCGTTAGGGAAGTCTTACCCCTCTGCAGAGATGCAGTCGATGTATTCTGCAGCCCTTGCCAACTGGGCCAGTTTACTAGAGATTATTCTTAGTTACTTGAAACTATATAACTGGAGGCAAACAAATGACTTTTTGAATAGAACTAATCAATAAATACCGTATAATTGTGTATAAATTATTTCATTAGGTTTAGTTTGGCCAACTTGTTTAAGGGTATATCAAACTTCGTGGGTTAATGCCAATGCTATCCTTGTTGAAGGACAGTGGTGATACTATTTAACTCATAGCTGGTGGGGAAGGTTGGGTTCATGCCTTTCCCAAGGCTATTAGTCTGAAAGTGAACGCAATAACGCGACTGCAGTTCGAACTCGCGCTCTACCACACCGCAATTCATTATGTTAGCTAATGTGCCACTGGGTCTTCCCCTATTCGTATTGGATAGAAGTACCGAGAAAACACCCAACTTTATGCAAATTATTTGTATTAAACAGGAATATCTGATATATAACTGTGCGAAAAAAGAAAAAAAAAACGACGCAAAAATGAAAATATAAATGTACAATGAATACAATTCCTTAACAACTAGACATTAAATATACCTAGACAAGTTGAAGAGCCGTTAAAATCAATCAATCGACCTATCTTTAAAAATATATCTCAGCGAAATGCCGGAATTACGTTTAGCGCGAGTGTGCACATATTCACACACACACACACACACACACACACACACACACACACACACACAATTTATCGGTCTAATGTAAAGTTTTGCAGGTTTCGATCCCCGCCTGAAGCGTCCAATAAGTCTAGCCATGCTGAAGAGTTGTGATGCAACGAAACAGTCTGTCTGTGGATAACAATATCTATCTATCTATCTATCTATCTATCTAGTTATGTGTGTGTGTGTGTGTGTGTCTGTAGGTGTATTTAATATGAAAAAAAAAAGCGTTCCAATTAAAACACCGTACATTTGTTTAAATCATTAAAAAAAAACAGCGATTTATAGCATTTTAATAAAGTTTTTGCGAGTGTGGAAATTTTCAAAAACAACAATATATTTTTAAAAAATTCTAAATTTTCTAAAGACAACTCGTTTTTTTTGTTCTCTTTATATATATATATATATATATATATATATATATATATATATATATATATAATTTCCGTCTTTTCTGTTTGAGTCTATTTTGTATGTACGTTGTTCGAGTACATAATACAGTCAGCAAGCTTATGTCTATAGTTTTTATGTTCATAGAAAAAGTGCTTCCTATGGAAAGAGTTCAACCTTTAAAGGTTTTACGTATAAATCCCCATTTTAATTTACTTGTTTTCTCCAGGTGATTTGAAAGAAAGAAAGAAAGAAAGAAAGAATAATTGTGAAGGAGAGATTTAAAACAATTAGAAAGAAAGAAAGAAAGAAAGAAAGACCTATTACTGTCAGTGATAGAAGTAGTGGTGTTTGTATACATATGTGAACTAAATTTGGACAGCCCATTATATTTTCAATATGTCATTAAGTGTGTGCAAGTCATAATTGGGTCATTTGTGTGCTTCTTGGTATAATTTAACGAAGTGAAGGCCTTTAAAGTATTCAAGTACAATTGTGCTTTGTTTAAAATAAAATTGTTTAAAATTACGCACTGGTGTGTCCAACAAAAATCTTTTAAAACTGACACGCACACCTACAGTTTGGTACAAATGAAATCATAAGTAAGCCTATGTTCAGTTGTGTTATTTTCATTCTGTAGCCTGCCTTTAACTCTTTCAAGTCTACCAGATTCTCTTCTCAAAGTAAAGTTCCCAACCTGGCTTCATATAGTCCTTAAAAGATCTTTCAAAGTACTCAAGCAAAATAGCAAATTGGGAATCCACGATAGAATTTTTGTGATCCACGAAAAAAAAAAGAAGGCTTTTGATATATTCATTGCAAGAAATCACTAGGTTTCTTAATATTTGAAAAAGTAATGATTCTATTTAATAAATATCTTCTATCTTGAGATAAAGTGTTCTTGTAAGTTACTGCCTTTCTTTCGTCTTATCTTGTGAAATCTGGTTTCTGTCGTGTTTCAAACTTACAATTGATAGCTTTTAATCGACTCAACATTGAACAAATGGATGATCTTCGATTATCTTCGTCATCGTTGGAGTCGAATATTACAAAGCTGGAAGAGTAACATCAATCACAAATTTTGCATTAAATAAAGTTGCATTTATGTAGTACTTCTTTTTTTTTAAATAAGTAAAGTAAGTAAAGTTGGCGACCGTAGTCAAGGGTGGCCAGGCTCCTTTTTCAATAGCTACTACACCGTGGTGTATGGGAGGGCGCTACCCCTTTCCCTTGATACGTACCTTATAATGCTGAGTGTTAAGCAAGCAGTTATCAAGTACCATTTTTAAAGTCTTTGGTATGACGCTATTGAACCCAGATCTCCCAGACCATTGGCGAACACTCTACCCACTAGGCCAATGTCCTATAATTTGACTTATTTTGCTAATGAACATTTATTTTCCATAGAATTTAATCAGTGGTTAAATTTATGTGCAAAAAATAACAATGCACAAAATATTTTAACAATTGTTCATACAATTCTAAATAATATTTAATTATAAAAATACAATAGGATTTTTAAAACTTTGATTGGTTTTATGGCATATTGTTGGTTATATAATGGTAAATCCTGTTTATACATATATATTAGATATATGATTTGTATACACATTTTGTTGATTACATATTTAAACGACCCTGGGCTCCTTTCTTTTGTACCAAGTTAAATGGTTTCTAGTATTGCTATGTAGTAATTTATTAAGGTTTTGCTTTGATGTGGCACAAAGCCATTCGAAGGAGCACCCAATGAGACTCGAACTCACTCGTGTAGGTTTGCTAGTCTACCTTGCAAACCATTACACCACCAGAAGCGTCCTTCCAGGATTGCTATGTAACAGTAACAATTTGACATCAATCACTTGTTTGAACTCATTTAAATAGATGTATATGATATGTAAGATATTTGTAGGTAATTTAACTTTAGACGATTTAGAAATAATTTGTTTGCACACTAACATAGCCATTATTTCTACACAGTTAAGTGGTTTCAACTATTACTAACACTAACTATTTTATAACATAACTCATTCTTTTGCATATTGTTAAAGGATTACGACTATTTCTATCTATCACTAACAATTCAATTAAATATCAGTTATTTCTTTACACACAGTTAAATAATCAAAAAAATTACATATCAAACAATTTAACAGAAGTCATTTGTTTCCACTCTGTTTAAATGTCCGACAGTTCTATTTGACCCATACATAGGACCCTATCAGGTGCTACCCTTCCGGGCCAGAGTGGACCAGGGAGCGATGGCAGTGAAGGGGTATTCCCCATTCCCCAAAGCTCCACCATTACTAGAGCCTCACCATCATATTTTTTAGTGTCATATCAGGACATTCGTTTGAGGGAGTTGTCTTAGGAGCAGTCGGTGAATTCTACAGCTCCAGCAGACTGGGTTTTTAAATATTGAATAATTATGGAGTCCAGCAGAGTAAGATTGGTACCAAGTTGTTCACATGGGAAAAAAAAAAGAAAAAAAAAAGAAGCTTAAGAATCTTGTAATCGTTAGAACGTAGTACGTAAGGCATGTGCTAAAAAGTTCATGGTCCTACAAAGAAAGCAATTATTTAAAGCTATAAAATGTGCAATACTATCATCCCGAAGTTCGGCATATTTGATATATTGTTTCTTTAATTTTTCTTAACCCACCAAAAAATAAAATTTGAATAAAATCAAGTAAAATAAATCAATATACGTTTAAAAAAAAGGGAAATCCCTTTTCACCACCTCCTCGTATAAACTGTACGTTTTTAACCGACCCCTCTCTACCACGGACAGAATGCGACACAAGGTCAATTTTTGAGCCAACTTCAGATTTTTTCCTTCTCCATGATTGGTTGTCGTGCAATGACTAAAGAGCCCACTTTGTCCCATTATTTACCAATCGTGAGGAGAGAAGAGATGAGATGGATTCCTGCCTTTCTCACAGGCATTATCTTAAAGGGAGACTAAAAAGAGACACCCATGTATAATGGGGGTAACAAAAGCATGTATACTTTTACAAATCTCAACTACAAAACCTTATTTCATGATCTCATTTAAATACTTTGATTTGCACTCACCCACACACGCACACACACACACACACACACATATATATATATATGTATATATATTGCATCTATTTACCAAACCTCTTCGGTACGGACAGGGACTTCTCCCTAAATATGAAGTGTTTACCGGTTTAAAATGATTGTGAATATAGTTTTTTTTTAAATAGTCAAAAACCGCAATTGTTATATGAATTTGGCAAAAATAATCCCATAAGGATTGATATTCCGTAAAACAAACCAACCAATAAAAATTGGCCTTGTGCCATACTAAGCAAAACTTAAATCAAGATCCAGAAAGAACAAAAGAAAAGGAGAAGAGAAAAATGTGAGGAAAAAAAAAACGGCAGTGATAAAAATAAAAATGACACAAACAGAAAATGCTTTAATAAAAACTACAATAAAAGGTCAGCTGTGTATTTAAAATTTTCTATGGACTACATTTTAGCAGCTACTGTAAGTTAGCAAACGGGCTGGACAAGTTTCATTCTGTTTTACGTCAAACAACAACAACAACAAATGATTATAATAGTAAAAAAAAAAAAAAAAAGAAAAAATGTTTCGTTTATCCACAATATCTCCCTCTTCCCGTCACCTCTGTCGCTTATCCCTTCACTTCCCAACCTCTCTAAATTTAATCTTTCCCTTTCCCTCTTTTGCACCTGCCGAAATCCCTTACCCACATTTTTATTTTTTTTATTTTTTGCCACTTAGTATGTTTAGCTTTAAGCACCCGGCCATAATCGAATAATTAGTAAGCGAGTCCAGCTGATAAGAAAGAAGTGAGTTCGATCCCCATTAAGTTTTTCATTCTTGCTTCATTATATCATTGGTGTTTATTGTCTGATAGGTGTCATCGTAAGAAATGGGTACAGCGACCCGAGTTCAAATGCAGGAATTGTATTTCACATAGCGCAAATAACCTTGGGAAAGATATGAATAAAATTATTATTAGTAAATAGTTGGGCAGACTGGTCTCTTTAACTTTGCTATGGCAACCGGTCTAGGAGAAGGTAAACGCTGAATTCAAACCTGTTAAACTCCGCTTGAAAAACTGTCCTTGTGTCACATCCTGCCCATCGCAAAAGGGTTGAGTAAATGCATACATTCTGCAGTTCAATGGTAGGTTTATAGAATACGAAGGTCAATTGAAAAGTTCTTAGACAAACCAATATACTCTCGTTAAATGTGATCACATGAGGTTTTATTTTCAACTTGGTTCTCTTTACAGTCTATACACTTCTTCCATCGGTGTGACAGTGCTTGGATCTCCTTGGACTTTTTTGACTCACTTTAATGATAATAACGCCCTGTAGGCGGGGCTTGAGCTGATTGTACCCCCTGCAGAGGACTAAGACCACCTGCTAAAAAAGAGTGTCCTGGGTATGACACTAAACT
This sequence comes from Sepioteuthis lessoniana, assembly GCA_963585895.1. Taxonomy (NCBI): domain Eukaryota; kingdom Metazoa; phylum Mollusca; class Cephalopoda; order Myopsida; family Loliginidae; genus Sepioteuthis; species Sepioteuthis lessoniana. The sequence goes on from CAUZXS010001933.1 coordinate 89,878, forward strand.
ATCTGACGGTGCGCTTTTTGGAACCGTTACATCCATTACTTCCAGGTCCACTCTGACCCAGAATGGTTGCACTTGTTAGAGTTTTATCAATATGTCATATAAATCTGTTGGGAAATTATTTTCAAGCGAAAAACTCGCCGATAGTAAATCAATAATTATGCTGATGGCATACATGGATTCTGGTTTTAAAAATTCACGTCCATCCAGTACAGATTGTCTCAGCAACTGAGAAAATGGCGTCAAGACGAAAGAATGCCCTTATGGATGACAAAGGGAAAAATCACACTGATCTAGAACGATTCCCAAAAGGGAACATTCCTAGACACTCTAAACCGATCAAATGTTTACCTATGATGTGAAAAATCCTAACCGCACAGATAAGAAAGGAAATATACTATTCGCTTATATGCCACGAACTATTTCCGGAAGAAGAGAAAAGATGCAGCAAGGGAACAAAGGACCTACTATTTATAGATCAGCGCATCCTCATTAGGTTAAAACAAGGCGGAAAATGTAGAGTAGATTAAGTATAAACAGGCCTGAAAACTAATAGAATGTCTGATCCTATTTACCCAACCCCTCCGCTCGGGCAGGATATGACACAAGGTCGATTTTTAAGCGGAGTTTGACAGGTTTGAATTCAGAGTTTTCCTTCTCCTAGACGAGTTGCCTCACCAAGGCTAAAGAACCTAGTCTGTCCTACTATTTAACCATAGCTGGAGGGAGAATAATTGGATTCATACCTTTCCCAAGGGTATTAGTGCTATGTGAAATGCGATCAGTATCGTCCAGGATTTGAACTCGTGTCGCCGTGTCCATTTCCTACGACGATAACCATTACACCACGGGCACCTCCCTTTTTGGCACCTAATAGAATGTCTGATACCCGAGAAAGTCATAAACCTCATCTCGAAAGCCATGGAAAGCTGGGAAGTGAAATTAACAACAGGTGGACAAACCTTTACAGGGTGAGCATCCTAAGAGGCATCTTCCACAAATGCTTATACTTCTTATTGCAATTTTTCATACAAAAGATGCAACTTAGTTATATACTTAAGAAATGTAAAAAGGGGCTACGAATTCGTAGAATTACAGGAAAGGTAAAACAAAAAGAAAAAACAACAAATGTACATGGATGATATTAAGACGATTGCCAAAGTACAAAAAGACGCCATGGTACAAACAATAAGAATATACAACCAGGATATAAGGATGGATTTTGGCATTGAATAATGTGTCATAGTGATATTGATAAAAAGAAAAAGAGAAACAATGAAAGAAAGCTTCAGAACAATTTGAGAGAAAGAAAATCACAAATGTTTTGAAATATTGCAAGCAAACACCATTAAATAAAAAGAGATTAAAGATAAAACAAGAAAAGAGTACCCCAGAAGAACAAGAAAAGAGTACCCCAGAAGAACAAGAAAAGAGTACATCAGAAAAACAACAAAAGAGTACCCCAGAAGAACAAGAAAAGAGTACCCCAGAAGAACAAGAAAAGGGTACATAAGAAAAAAAAGAAAAGTGTACATCAGAGGAACAAGAAAAGAGTACCCCAGAAGAACAAGAAAAGAGTACACCAGAAGAACAAAAAACTTCTCGATACTAATCTCTGTAGTAGAATTCACATCAATGGAATAGATATCTGGCCAGTCCCCACTGTGTGAGATACTATGGACCATTCTAAAAATAGATGAGGCAGGAATTCAGACAAATGGACAAAAGACAAGAAAACTGATGGTGATGATGCGCAAGGGCTTACACCCGTGAGATGATATAGGCACACTATATATGTCAAGAAAAGGAGGAATAGGACTCTTTAACAGTGTAGATTACAAAGATGCCACATTTTTAAGAATGAGAGGAATACTCAAAAAAGAGTAAAGAAAACTAATTACAGCAGCCAGTTACAGTAATAGCAATCCAAAGACAAGAAAAACCACAAAAAAAACTGAAAAAAGAAATTCAAAGAAAAAATAACTGTACGGATTCGTCAAGAGATAAGCTGCCAAGATTGACCACGAGAAGATCTGATCATGGCTGAGAAAGGGAAACCTTAAAAGAGAAACTCAATCTCTTTTAATAGCAGCACAAAATAATGCCATAGTAACAGTTATATCAAAGCAAAAATTGAAAATACGCAACAGAATAGCAAGAGTAGGTTATGGGAAGACAGAGATAAAACGGCTAATCACATGATAAGGAAATGTATCAATGTGTACAAAAGTAAGTATGACTGAGTATGATTGGTGATTCCCTGAGAATTATGCAAGTGATTAAAAATTGACCATACTACAATGTGCACAAACCAAAAACCGACTTAAAAAAAGACGCATAGTTTTTTTTCGGCTTTGAAATACAAACGGATCGGGTAATCCCAGCAAGAAGACAAAACCAAGTGTTAATTAACAAAAAAAATCTTATCATCTATGAATTTTGCTGTTTCAGCGGACCATACAGTGAAAATGAGAGAAAGCGAAAAGATTGACAAATATTTGAACCTTACCTGAGAGCCAAAACAAAAACAAAACAACCCCCCCCAAAAAAAAAACAAAAAAACAAACCCAAAACCTGTTGAACATGAGGGTGACAGTGACACCTATTTTATTTGGCGAGCTTAGAACGGTTGCTAAAAAGTTAGAAAATGGCTGGAGAAATTAGAAATCAGAGATCATTCAAATTTTTCTATTGTCAAGCATACTCAGAAGAGTCCTGGAGACCTGAGGAGACTTGCTGTCTCAGAATCCAAGGAAAGACAACCAATTAGAATACCCAGAAGAGTCCTGGAGACCTGAAAAGACTTGCTGTCACTCAGAATCAAGTTAAAGACAACCAGCAAATGCTGGTACGAAAAACTCGCTAGGCATGAATTAATGATAACACTGGTAAAAAGATGGAATGATTTCGAGATACCAAACATCATTCTTAGCTCATTTGAGAGCACTGAATCTGAAAATGACCTTATTTTTCTTGGTTACCTGAAATTTTTGCTGTACAAAAATGCCTCATTTTGGGGGAAAAGCGTTTTTTTTTCATCTGTTTTCTGTATATATGATATTGACCGATGGCAATATTTCTCAAAGTAAAATCGTAAAAACCTATCAGTTCCTTTATAATCCAACAAATATTAGTCCGCGTATTGAGAAATAGTATTTTTGCAATAACAAAAGACCCTATGTCTTAAAAAATAACACGATTGAATATACCAAGACCAACAAGTATTTTCATCAAATCATTTTAGAAGCGAACAGCAGAAATAAAACCTTTGTGAACATAAGAACTATGGTAAAAAATTTTCTTTTTCTAAATTGTATGTCATGTTCAATGCTATTTAAGTCCCTTTTGATACTTCAGCAATGGTTAGCCATCATTTATTTGTCCCATCCTCCCTGATAGCGCAACTCCATTGTTTTGATATCCTGATGGAATCGTTCTCCCTGCTCATTACTCACATCACCGAAATTATCCGGAAATTTATCTAGATAGCTAAGTAAAAAAATGTACCTTAATTCTCATATTAGCGTTTATGTCCTGAAGACTTTTCAACAACTTTTCCACAAACTCCTTATAGTTTTTGGCTCAGCGATTACCTAAAAAGTTTTCCTTCACGTCAACAAATGATGTCCAAGCACGTAATTCCAAATTATTCATTGAATTATCAAATTCATAATGTTTAATGAATTTCTTAACTTTTTGATGAAACCGTTTTCATGATATCCATCATGTACAATGAAATAGGTGCATTCAATTGAGATGTCGTTAGTTAGAGTATCTTTCCCATGGTGAAAATAAAAGTTCTCGATGTGCTTGTGTAATATAATGGCCGAGGGATTTCGGTTTATGCCTTTGGGTTTAGTTAGGCTGAGAACCTTTCGGCTCAGTGCATGGGTTACTTAGGTGCAAAATTAACACAGGTGTTCACGAGCACGCGCGTGGAGCGGACGTGTCACTCAAAGATGACACAATAGCCCGAGATGGAAAACGGGGCTACAGAGTGCGGGTGACGTCACGCACCGGAAGGGCGCGGAGGATTTGGGGAGATTTTGAAAAAGTCAGTGAGTTGAGATGAGACCTGCCTCGGGAGAAGACGGTTGGCTTTCGCTTGCTTGCGGAGGCCTTGGGCAGGTGTCGCACGAGATGGGGGGGGGGCAGATGAAAAAACCAGAATAGAAAGATTGTGCCTCTCTCTCCTTATGTCGAAGAACCTTTAAACTCAAAGGTAATAAAAAGTTTCGCACCTGAACTGAGAAGTCGTAAGTGTTTTTCGTGTTTCGAGATTCCTATGTTCTATCTTTATGGACATTCGATGTACGTTTCACACATAGCCATATCATGGCTATGGTACACTTGGTTTCCTTCCGTAGTGAAAGGACAAAACTGATGGTATAAATATCAAACAGAAGACATTAGGGCTTCATTTTTTTTATGTCACCTTAAAATCAGGTTTACTAAAGTGTATAACTGATAAAGTTTATGAGTTATTTTGAATTTGGGCGATAAATTGGAAAAATTCGGTACATCTATATTAAGTCTTTTGACTCAAAAACCTTTTGTTCTTATAAAAATAGTCTATTTCAAACGGCTGATATAAATTGCTCGGCCAACCTGAAAATTGATGATGGGTTTCTACGAAATTTATAAACGAAATATAATTTGACCTTACTCAAGAACCGAAAAACAACAAAAAAAAAATGGAATTCAAAGGTGACAGTGACAGTTGTCAAAGTTGGACCACCGAGTTCAATCACAAAAAGCCTGGAAATGAATATTGGGGGAAGGATTGAAACCACATTACTTCCGAGCTCATTTGTGTAGGTTTGCCCGTCTAGCTTGCTAACCAGTCACGCAGGGCGCCCGGGGAGATTGGTTTTATGGTCTGTCAAACCTTGTTGGATTATTCTTTAACGAAGTCAGTTTAACAATTATGGTCTTTATATACGGTGGTAAATGCATCTTTGCAATCATTTTAAACTGGTTAATATTTCATATTTAGTTTTAATGTCAATATTTTAAGAATTACTGTATTTATAGAGTTCCCTATCATTTTAAACAAGTAAACAGTTTATACTTATTTGCAATAATTTAAGATTCAATGCAATGATTAAGCCCAAAATCATTTCAAACTGATGTGCAATTCGTATTTATCTGCAATATCAATATTTTAAGTGGTGTCATTTTATTAAGTTCACAATCATTTTAAACTAGTAAACAGTTTATACTTATTTGCAATAATTTAAGATTCAATGCTATAATTAAGCCCAAAATCATTTCAAACTGATGAGCAATTCGTATTCATCTGCAATATCAATATTTTAAGTGGTGTCATTTTATTAAGTTCACAATCATTTTAAACTAGTAAACAGTTTATACTTATTTGCAATAATTTAAGATTCAATGCTATAATTAAGCCCAAAATCATTTCAAACTGATGAGCAATTCGTATTCATCTGCAATATCAATATTTTAAGTGGTGTCATTTTATTAAGTTCACAATCATTTTAAACTAGTAAACAGTTTATACTTATTTGCAATAATTTAAGATTCAATGCTATAATTATGCCCCAAATCATTTCAAACTGATGAGCAATTCGTATTCATCTGCAATATCAATATTTTAAGTGTCATTTTATAAAGTCCACAATCATTTTAAACTAGTAAACAGTTTATACTTATTTGCAATAATTTAAGATTCAATGCTATAATTAAGCCCAAAATCATTTCAAACTGATGAGCAATTCGTATTCATCTGCAATATCAATATTTTAAGTGGTGTCATTTTATTAAGTTCACAATCATTTTAAACTAGTAAACAGTTTATACTTATTTGCAATAATTTAAGATTCAATGCTATAATTAAGCCCCAAATCATTTCAAACTGATGAGCAATTCGTATTCATCTGCAATATCAATATTTTAAGTGGTGTCATTTTATTAAGTTCACAATCATTTTAAACGTGTAAACAGTTCATATTTAGTTGCAATATCAGTGTTTTAAGAGTCAGTTTAAGAAATTCAAATTCATTCAAAACATCTCAACCTGATGAATTTGATCAAAAGATGGGACCCTAACTGGTTCTACCATACCAGATTGGAGTGGACCTTGGAGTAATAGCTGTGAAGAGGTGACCCACTGCTGGATGTAGTTTAGTATCATACAGGTCACACCTTTCTTTAGACACGGAGGAAGTGGGATTTACCCTCTCTGCAAGTGATTCAGACAGAATATTTAGACCCCATCGACGAGGGGATCACGGATATTATTTGAAAGTTTTATATGAAGTGGAGCAATAGCTTAAAAAAACAGAGCTAACGTGTTGATGCTCTCGATTCCCAAAAGTTATTCAGACGCAGTGGTCTTTCCGAAGCCAGGTTCCTATCAAACAAGTCACTTCTCAGAACATTATCATCTCGTTTGTTCGGAAATTTTGGGAAACACTGGAGCTCCACATTTGTGACATAATACAGTAAGAATAAGCGAAGTAATTGTAGATGTTGCAACAATGCTTATCTGCTATCGTGATTGCTACAATTCATACGAGACCTTTTTGTCTGCAGTAATTTAAAAGATATAAATTAGAAAAATGAAAAAAATTTACAAAATTTACTATAAAGTCTCACGGCATAGTGAATAACGTGTTAGACTGCGGCCAAATTTGGTTGGTTGGTTGGTTGATTGGTTTTATGGCATGTCAACCCTTGTTGGGTCATTTCATGCCGAATTCGTGTAACAATTATGGTCTCTGATTATATACAAAAATCTATTTTTTAAAATAGGTAGGTCCACGAAGACATTCTCATTTTCTTAAATTTATTCATTTTGTTCTGACATACAAGTTATATACGTGTATGTTTCTAGCTTGCTCCATTCGTCAGAGAATATATATGGCACAAAGCCGTGTTAATGGGATACTCAATGAGACTTGAACTCACTATCTATATTTACAAACATTTTAAACTGGTAAACACTTCATACTTAGTAAGAAGTTCCCGTGGTGTTGTAGGTAATGTTCTGGATTGCAACATCGTAGTAAGCATGTTCTAACCCCACATGCGCTATGACGGTTACTTTTTGATTAATACCGTTGGGAAAAGTATGAACGCCCCAATCTTCCCAGGTATAGGTGAAATAGTAACACTGCTGTTCTTCGGCAATGATGGTTTTGGCATTAAATAACCCACGAAGGTTGATATGCCATTAAACAAAGAAACCGTGACTGATACAAAATGTATTTGATTTGTACGCTTTCCAGCCATGTGCCGAGCTTAATTAAGCACAAATCCAGAAAATCGAAGACTCTATCAATGGTATTCTAGCGTAGGTCGCAAACCATTCTACACTTGGCACCCATATACTGCATAGAGTAACTAACTCTTTTAATAACACTGCTTCTAAAATTATTTTTGATATAAATGTTTGGTTTGTTTGTTTGTTGGTTGGTTGGTTGGTTTTATGACTTGTCAACCCGTATTAGTCTATTTAATGTCGGATTTAGTCTTTTGGATTTAAAAATTAGTAAACTTTAAAAATAGGGTTAAAAATATTAAAAATACTTTTGTAAATGGAAAAATAATTGTTAACATTAAAAATAAGGATAAAAGTATTAAAAACATGATTGCAAATGTGAATATAGATAAGGATAAAGAATATAAAAGAAATCCCTTTTTTTAATACTTGGTCGTCAGGTAAATGTTCAGAACTTGATTAGTGATAAGAATCTAAAAGAAAAATCAATATAAAATAAATAAATAAATTGATAAGAAAAATTGAGCCCTTCATGAATTTGTATTGTCTTCATTGTCCGTCGGTCTATGTTGCTCTTTTCTGTGTCGTTTCAATTTTAGTAACATTTTTTTTATTGAGACATAAATGATCCCTATTACATCTGCCTTGTCATAGTCACTATGTTTGCACATATATCTTATACACTAAATCTGAAAAAAAAAATAATATGGGACAAAGGAAGAATAAAATTTGACATAACTTGGTAAGTATGCTTGAAAGATATGATTCAGTATTAGAATTGATAGCGAGTTATATATATCCGATTATTCGAAATTTGCTGTGTTATGTATTGTTTGGAAATTCTCGTGATTTGCTATTCAAGAAGACATAAGTTTTATAGCCACTGTTGAGAGGATGTGGAACACATTGAGGTGTATCAAAATTATTTTCGTTTGGGCAGAACTTTACGCTAAAGCTTACTTCCTGCGTATGTACAAAGTCTATTTATAGCCCAGTCAGGCGGAGCTGTAAAATACATCGACTGCATCTCTGCAAAGGGGTATAAACCCCCACCCCCACCCAACGATTTGACATTAAACAATCTGATGGTGAGACTGCCATAATTCTGGAGCTTTGGGGAATATGGAGTACTCCTTCATTGCCATTGCTCCCAGGTCCACTCTGATCTGGAATGGTAGCACCTGACAGGGTCCTATCAATGCGTCAAATAGAACTGTTTGATCATTTAAACGGTGTGCAAACCAATCTTAAACCTCTGCAGAGGTACAGTCAGTGTATTCTACAGCCCAGCCGACTGGTAAAAAAAAAAAAAAAAGATTTATGAGACAATGTGATTCCTATTGAGGTTGGTTATAGTGGTTTTCTAGGACACTTAGTCATATCGTTTTTTTCAAAAATAGGAATCACTGACCGCAGTTTGAACGTTGCCTCATATAATCTTCAGACCACGATGCAATATGCATCAAGTTGGATTTGGACGAGAGCGAAAAGTCTTCAGCAGGAAGGAAATGCACGCAGAACCATCATTCCCGCGTAATTACGCAACATCAAGAAACGGTTACTGTAAGCGCGTAATGACATCAATTGCCGAAAATAAACGCGTTTTTAAAAATCACAAACTGCACTAAAAATGAAGATGAGCGTACAATGTAATTTCTCCTTTTAGTTGATGATATATATATATATATATTGGCATATATATATATATATATATATATATTGGAATACATATATATATATATATATATATATATTGGAATATATATATATATTAGATAGCCTGTCCGGTGGCAAAAGGTACTTGGTAGCGTCAGGAGTGGCAGTACCGCCTGTTATCACTCCTGGCTGGCGGCTGATGAAGGCAGAGTATCGCACGTGCTTTCACACGTTGTATATATATATATATATATATATATATATATATAATTCATGGAATATTGTCTGCAACCCTAGGTTTCATGGAGTTTTCATATAATATATATATATATATATATATATATAGTGTAATTAGAAGGAAACTCAAACCTGGTTAAGTTGTCATCATAAATTCATTTCGGCGGAGAACATTATTATACTCTCCGTTTCATCAGATGTGTATCTTTACATACTTGAGGTTGCGGAACAGCAAATGTGGAATTACAGTTCTTATGTGTACGATGGAAATCGGACGCTGACTGGATATTACAAATGTATATATATATATATATATATATATATATATATATATATAAATGTGTGTGTGTGTGTGTGTGTTTGATACCCACACACACACACACACACACACACACACACACACATATATATATATATATATATATATACGCGAGTGTGTGTGTGTGTGTGTCCAACAAAAGTTGATATAACATAAAAGTGTCCTTGATATAACACTAAACAATCTGATGGTGAGCCTTGAATCCGAGAGTTTTGGGGAATATGGAATATTCATTCATTGTCATTACTCCCTGGTTAACTCTGATTCGATATAGTTGTACATGGTAGAGTCCCGTCAATGGATCAAATAGAACTTTTTGACCATCTGTGTGCAAACAAATGACCGATTGGAAATTAAGTTGTTTGAATTATATAGCAATACTTGGTTCGATTGGGTTAGTTGGGTTTTATGGTATATCAACCTTTGTAGATTATTTAACCCCAAAACCATTTTTATGCAAATATTCAGTTCTATTTCAAACAATTCAGTTCAGCTTAAGTACTCAGTTTCGATGTCATAGCAATTCTATTTCAAGCAGTTCAGTTTAGCATAAATACACAGTTTAATTGTCAAAAATATTTCTATTTCAAGCAATTCAGTTTGGTCAAAAAGTTTTTATTCGAACGAATCAGTTCAGTATAATTACGCAGTTTAGTTCAATCTAAATCCATTTTTATACAAATAATCAGTTCTATTTCAAACAATTCAGTTTAGTCTGAGTACACAGTTTAATTTCTTTTTCAAAATATTCAGTTTGGTCAAACAGTTCTTATTCAGCCAATTCAGTTTAGAGTAAGTATAGATTTTGTTTAAACACAGTTAAATATAAAAACAGTTCTATATTAAACAATTCAGTTTAGCGTTAGTACAGTTTCAAGTCAAAAACATTTCCATTTCAAACAAATCAGTTTAGCATAAGTACGCAGTTTAATTATAATTACAGAGTTTAATTGTCAAAAACATTTCGATTTCAAGCTATTCAGTTTAGTCAAACAGTTCTAATTCAAACAATTCAGTTTAGTATAAGTATGCAGTTCAGTTCTATTTAACCCATAGATAGGGCCCTATCAAGTGCTACCATTCCGGGCCAGAGTAGACCTGGGAGCAATGGCAATGAAGGGGTACTCCGCATTCTCCAAAGCTCCAGCATAACTAGAACCTCACCATCAGATTGTTTATTGTCATATCCTGGACACACGTTTGGGGGGGTCTTACCCCTCTGCAGAGGCGCAGTCGGTGTATTCTATTTATCCAGCCGACAGGGCATAGCAATACTTGAAACCATTTAACTGTGTGCCAACGAATGTTTAATGTTGAACATTTGTAATGAATAGCAACACCTGAAGGTCTTTACCTGTATACCTAAATTGAATTAATGGCATTACATCACTATACTTGGAACCATTTAACTATGTGAAAATAAAATTATTAGTGTGGAATACTTAAAACTGTTTAACTGTATACAAAATAGAATTATTGGTATTAACTCGCTAGACTTGGAACTGTTTGATTGTGTGCTAACAAATGAATAGTGTTGAATAAAATTAGTGTTAGATAGCAATATTTGAAACCATTTAACAGTGTGGAAACAATAGCAGTAATTAATTGTGGGCATAATTTTTTTTTCATCATACAACGTGTGAAAGCACGTGCGATATCATGTCCTCATCAGCCGCCAACCAGGGGTGATAACACAGTTTCGGTAGCTCAAGTCGGTACTGCCACTCCTGGTGCTACCAAGTAGCTTTTGCCACCGGACAGGGTATTAAGAGAATTATGTATATATATATATATATATATATATATATATATATATATATATATATATATATATATATATACGCCAGATCAATTAAGAGCAGAGATTACATTGGACGTTAATCTTCATTTTTAGTGTGTAGATTGTGATTTAAAAAAAAACGCGTTTACTATCGGCGGTTGATGTTATTACGAGTTTACAGTAACCGTTTCTTACGTAATCACACGGGAAAGGTGGTTCCGCGTGTATTTCCTTCATAGAGATTAATTCTAACTCATAAATATAAGATTACCTACAAACAATTCACTCAGAAATCATATATGCATAACTATTTAAATGTGTGCAAAGAAATGACGGATGTTAAATAAAAATATTAGTGTTATGTAGCAATACTTGAAACTATTTACATATCTGCAAACAATTGATCTAAGTTAAATTGAATTGTTAGAAATAGAACAGTTGGACCATTTAACTGTGTGTAAACAAATAAGCGATGTCTAATTGAACTGTTATTAATACATAGAAATAATTGGCGAGCTCATAAGTGATGTACGCCTATGGACCCCCATCTATTGCCGGGCAAAAGCAGGACGACCAGCTCGAACATACATACAGCAGCTATGTGAGGATACGGGATGTAGCCCTGAAGACCTGCCAGAGGCAATGAACGATAGGGAGAAGTAGCGAGAGAGGGTCTGGGATATCTGTGCAAGCGGCACGACATGATGATGATGATGAACTGTGTACCACAACAAACTATTCGATCACAAATCATAAATGCATAACCAATTCACTGTGTGCAAACAAATGATTGATGTCAAATGAAATTCTTGGTGTTACATAGCAACACTTGAAAGCATTTAACTGTGTGCAAACAAAGGATTAATAGTTAATAGTATTATTCATGATAAATGGAGGTGCCCGTGGTGTAATGGCTATCGTCCTAGGAATTGGACACGGCGACGAGAGTTCAAATCCTGGACGAGAATGATTGCATTTCACATAGCACTAATGCTCTTGGGAAAAGTATGAATCCAATTATTCTCCCTCCGGCTATGGGTAAATAGTAGGACAGACTGGGTTCTTCAGCTTTGGTAAGGCAACTAGTCTAAGAGAAGGAAAACTCTGAATTCAAACCTATGAAACTCCGCTTAAAACTTGACCTTATGTCATATCCTGCCTGAGCGCAGGGGTTGGGTAAATAAAAAAAAATTATTGATGATAAATAGAAATAATTGAAACCATTTAACTGTGTGCAAACAAATGATTAATAGTTAATGATATTGTTCGTGTTAGATACAAATACCTGTAACCATTTAACTGTGTGCAAACAAATGATTAATAGTTAATAATATTGTTCGTGTTAGATACAAATACTTTAAACCATTTAACTGTGTGCAAACAAATGATTAATAGTTAATAATATTGTTCGTGTCAAATACAAATACTTGAAACCATTTAACTGTGTGCAAACAAATAATTAATAGTTAATAATATTGTTCTGGTTAGATACAAATACTTGAAACCATTTAACTGTGTGCCAGCAAATGATTAATAGTTAATAATATTGTTCGTGTTAGATACAAATACTTGATACCCTTTAACTGTGTGCAAACAAATGATTAATAGTTAATAATATTGTTCGTGTTAGATACAAATACTTGAAACCCTTTAACTGTGCGCCAGCAAATGATTAATAGTTGATAATATTGTTCGGGTTAGATACAAATACTTGAAACAATTTAACTGTGTACAAACAAATGATTAATAGTTAATAATATTGTTCGTGTTAGATACAAATACTTTAAACCCTTTAACTGTGTGCAAACAAATGATTAATAGTTAATAATATTGTTCGTGTTAGATACAAATACTTGAAACCCTTTAACTGTGTGCAAACAAATGATTAATAGTTAATAATATTGTTCGTGTTAGATACAAATATTTGAAATCCTTTAACTTTGTGCAAACAAATGATTAATTGTAAATAGAATTATTTTTGTCTGATAGAAATACTTAAAACTATTGAACTGGGCCAAAAAATGAGCTCAGGCTCATTTAAGAACATTATTTACAAGATGTGTTTACAAATCATATATGTTTGATATTAAGTATAAGCAAGGTTTGGCATTAAATAAACTTCGAGGTTTTTTATGCCATAAAACCCAAATAAACTAAACCAATAAAACATAAAACACAAATTAAACAATAACTGTAAAAAAACATGGATTAAAAAAATATTGAAAAGGAAAACAATAAAAGACTCTGTTGATTGACCTTTTAACAAAATCTCTAAAAAAATAAAACTTGTCTTTTTTTCTTTCGTTTTTATAGACCATTTTTTATGTTTATCAATCTACCAATAATGTTATACACACATCAAGTCTGTCTTGCTCTGGTAACGAACGTGTTCTCTTTCCCAACTAACAAGTGTGTAACTGGTCCGATTGCATTATATTAACTGTAATTATATGTGTCTAAACGTGACATCGCTAAGCAAGTAATGGTTAATTAAGTATTCTTCACAAATCGTTACATCTTTAATGAAATTTAACCTAACCGAGCGCTCCACATGCGTGACTTTGTGCCATACTAATCCAAGTTCTGTAAATGTCATTATCAGTGTACTGGAGTGAGTTTGATTCATAGAGGTAAATTTCGATCTTCACTAAATAAATGTTAATATGACAACATTATTTCATTTTCTATCAGTGTTGATTTTTTTTCAGTATATACGGGTTTCGATCCCAGCTTCAAGCGTCCTACGTGTCTAGCCACACTGAAGAGTTATGATACAACGAAACAGTCTGTCTGTGGATGACAATATATATATATATATATATATATATATATATATATATATATATATATATATATATATATATATATATAAGTACTTGAAACCATTTAACTTTACGAAAACAAATTATTGATAGAATTATTGGTGTTAAAAAGCAATAATTGAAACCATTTAACTGTGTGCAAAGAAATTAATAACATTAAAAGATTCTTTCTTTCTTTCTTCGCAATTCATTCTTTCTTTCGTTCTTTCTATTAAACTCATTTCTTTTATTTATCTTTCAGTTTTACTTTTTATAACTTCTCTATGTTTTTATGGCCAATTATAATTTTCTTTCTTTCTTTCTTTCTTTTTTCTTTCTTTCTTTCTTTATTTATTTATTCATTTATTTATTTTTCTCAATTCTTCTTAGTTTCCTTCTCCTCATTTTCTACAAGTTACTTTCTCCGCATCTCTCGATTCTTTCTTTCTTTCTTTCTTTCTTTCTTTCTTTCTTTCTTTCTTTCTTTCTTTCTACGCTGTCTTTTTTTTTTCTTCCTCAATTCTTCTTCGTTTCTTTCTCCTCAGTTTCTACTCCTTACTTTCTCTGCAATTCCCAACTCTTTCTTTCTTTCTTTCTTTCTTTCTTTGAATTTCTTTTTCTTCTTAAATCTTTTTTTCGCCTTTTTTTCGCCTTTCCCTGGACATTTTTTCCATAGAGCTTTTCATTTTCTTTTTTCGTTGTTCCTCTTTCTCACTTCTCTTTTTCCTGCTACCTCCTATTCTCTTTTGTACGAATTCCACCTTCCTCTTCCATATTATTGCTTCTTTAGTCTATTTGTTTTATAACCTTGTTACCTCTATCTTTAGCATTTTTCGTAAAATGACTAATTACAATTATATGATTAGTAAAATATCTAATAATAGAAATTTAGGAAGAGAAATAGATAAATACGGAAAGAAAGCACTATCCCGGTTATTTACTTCCTAAATTTGGTGAGGTGACAAAGAGTAATGCTGGCCAAAAAGATGACATAAGAAGTAAAAGTAAGTGTATCTAAAAAAAAGAAATAATATGTATCCTCAGCAGGAGGCTAAATCACTCTTAACCCAATAAGGGGTATTCTGGGTATGACATCATGCTAGAATTCCAACGACGAGTCAAATAGTTCTGTTTGAAAATTATTAGTAATGGATAGGAATACTTGATACAATATAACAGCAAATTACTTCTATTAAGAATAGTTATTTTTAGCTAAAATTCTTCACATAGGATTATTGCTATTAGTTCTTTTAAATCATGTAACAGTGTGCAAGCAAATGACTATTATCAAATAGAAATAATTTCTTGAAACCATATAATTATTAGTATTAGATAAGAATACTTGAAAACAAATCAATAATATAAAAATGAAAAGAAAAAAATTAAACTGCATAATTGTGTAAAAAGTATTAGACTGGAATACTCAAAACCATCCAACTATATGCAAATTATTTATATCAGATAGGAAATACTTGGCATTTAACTGTATGCAAAAACACTCTTAAGAAACAACTAAACAAAAATATAAAAATGAACCTACAATGAACGCGATTCTCTAACCTCTTGGCACGAAATAACACTAAACGTATGATAAGCCGATAAAAATCAATCAGTCAATCAGCAAACTCTTAAATATTCAAATCGACCCTCCTTTATGGTCAACCTAGCTCAGTCATGTTGTGAAAAAAAAAAGGCATCTCAATCAAAATGGGCTCAAAGTCAGGTTAGAGTATAGCTCTTCTTTTTAAAAAATAAAATAAAAGTATGTTTTGGGCAATTGTTCTTTTTCTCATTGCTTTATTTCAGTTTAATGCAGCACATTCATGTGCACTTTCTCTCTAGATAATCTTATTCACAAGTACTCTTTTATTAAGTTTAGCTATGTTTGGTAAATAGTTTCGTTTCGTTGGGTTTTATGGCGTATCAACGACTGTAAGTTATTTAATACCAAATCCTCTTTATACATATTCTATATGATTTGTAAACGCATAGTTTAAAGATAACCTATTTAAATGAGCAGGAGATCATTTGTTTTCATACAGTTAAACGATTATACATATGATTTGTTTGTCAATAGTTTGTATGTCATTTCAGTTAAACGATTATACATATGATTTGTTTGTCAATAGTTTGTATGTCATTTTCTTTTAAAATGAGTCAGAGCTAATTTATTTACACAAAAGTATTAGTATTGTTTGCACACAATTAAAGTGTTCCAAATACTTTTACATTAATAGTTCTACTTAGTATTAATCATTTGTTTGCACTAACTTAAATGATTACAAATATTGCTAGCATAAATAGTTTTACTTGCACACAGTTAAATGGTTTCAAGCATCGTTATGAAACATTAACAGTTCAATTTAGGTACACAATTGAAGAGCTTCAAGTATTGCTAATCAACACTAATAATTCTATTCAACATTACTCAACCGTTAACACACAGTTTAATTGTTCCGAGCATTGTTATGTATAATTAACATTTCTATGAAACATCAGTTCTGTTTGATCCATAGATAAGATCCTATCAGGTACAACCATACCGGACCAGAGTGGACCTGGGAGTGATGGCAATGAAGGGTTACTCTGCATTCCCCAAAGTTCCAGTATTACTGGAGTCTCATCATCAGGTTGTTCAATGTCATATCCAGAACACTTGTTGTGGGAGGAGGTCTTAGCCCTATGCAGAGAAGAAGTCGGTGTATATTACTGGCTCCGACGACTTGGCTGTGTGCCCGAAGATTTTGATAAATATCTCATCGAAAAGAAGGTCACTTTCCTAATCAACTTGCGGCTTTAATAATATTGATCGGATTGATTTAGTTTTTTTATTCATTTGTTTAATAGCATATCAACCTTCGTGGATTATACAAGGGGCCTTCAATAAGTTTCCAGACTTTTTTGTACAAGCATTTAAATTTGTCGTAGACTCTTGAAAGTTCAGTATGTTATTGCTTTATATCTTATGAGATGACTGACCAATTTTTATGATTTCAGCTTCAAATGAACAGCTGCAGCAGGAATTAGAATACACACTACTAAAGCCTGATTGTCACAGCTGGTGAATTTAAAAAACGTAATCTGGACGTGAGGATACTTTAGAAAAACGATATGCAATAAAATTCTGTTTTAAACTTGGAAATATACCACAGAAACGTATGGAATGCTTCAGACTGCTTTTGGACCATCTTGCATGAATCGAGCATCAGTTTTTGAGTGGCATATGAGATTCAAGGAACGCAGGGAGTCTGTGAGGGATGATGAGAGGTGAGGGAGGAGTAAGGAATTCAATAGAACAGAGTTGATTGGCCAAAGGGTTAGGGTTAGGGTTACTATGTTGAGGTTTTAAGGGAGTTCAGGAAGAAATTCCTAGGGAAGAGGCCAGGTCTCTTCAAATCGGGTCAGTGGCATTTCGACCAGGACAATACACCAGTCCACAACTCCATCCTTGTCACAGACTACTTGACCAAGATGGGCCTCAAGACAGTTCCTCACCCTCCCTATAGTGCAGACCTTGCTCCCTGTGACTTTTGGTTATTCCCTAAGCTCAGAGGCCGTCGTTATGAGACAATTGAGAAGATGAAAGAGGCTGTGACGAAGGCCATTGACAGGCTCACACAAGAGGACTTCCATGGGGCCTTCCAGAAGTTGTTGGAACGGTACAACAAGTGTATTGCAGCTGGAGGAGATTACTTCGAAAGGAACTAGAGTTTCACGTATATATGTATATTAACTTATTATTATTGTATAATCGCTGTATCACAGATATTAAGCACTCCCCAAATTATATCGTATTTAGTTTGTCACAAACCCACGAAGTGAGATAGTGACAACCAACACTGTTATATATATATATATATATATATATATATATATATATATATATATGAGTGTGTGTGTGTGTGTGTGTGTGTGTACGAGACAGATCTTCAGAATATTATATATGCTTGCTCGGTCAATGTTTGAATTTTCAATGCGTTAAGAATACGTGAGTACCTTTCACTGGTTGCCACTCCAAGACAAAAGTTCCTTGATGACTGTTAAACAATTGAGAAAGTTATTTGCTTTTGGATAGATCTTATTTTTAATCCCGCTGTGTATATAACCACCTTACTCACCAATCATGACAGGTAGGCAGAATTCATTGTTTTCCTTTTCCTAGACCTGTTTCCATACCAAAGTAATAGAGCATATTGTGACCCGCCATTTCTCCATTATTGGGTTTGGGATAGATGGATTCATGCCTTTCACAAGGTAAATCAGAAAGAGTCTCGTCCAGAATTTGAATTTGGCACGTCAATTCCATTTCTTTCGGCAATAAACATTAGCCCTCCAAATATCTATCTATTTATGCAAGCATCATCATCATCATCATCATGTCATGCTGCTCGCACGGATTCCCTTGACTACGGTTTGCCAACTGGCTTATGCAAACACACACACACACACACACACACACACACACACACATTTATATATATATATATATATATATATATATCAGTGGTGACTCTAGGTCAGCAATATTACTCGGGCTCATATTTTTACATGATTCATAAAATGTTTACTTAAGAGCGGTCTGTAAATTAAAACTTTATCTATATACAATATCGGTAAATTAGGTTAATTTAGGGTATTTGGTTTGATAACATATCAACTTTATAGTCATTTAATCCAAAATCTTATATATATATATATATATATATATATATATATAATATTTTTAAGGGAACTAATTTAGTTCTTATACGAGTTAGAGCTTATTTGTTTGCACAGTTAAATGTTTTCAAGTACTGCTATTTTACATTAATAATTCTATTGACCAAGTATTTACATGTAATTCAATATTAATAATTTCTTTGCACACAAATGGTTTTGAGTATTGTTCAGTAACATTACTAATTCTGCTTAATATTAGTTCAGTATTATTTAATATTAGTTATTTGCTTGTACACAAGTAAATGGTTCCAAGTGTTGTTATTTAAAATTAGCAATTCAGTTTATCAAGCATTTCCAGCAAACACAGTGTTTCAAATAACTAATAATAATAGTAAATGATTGAACAGTTTTATTCGACCTATAGATGTTTTCTAACAGGTACGACCGCTCCGGGTTAAATTGAACCTTAATGTAAAGGCAATGAACAGGTACTCCTTATTTCCCAAAGCTTCAGGACTGAAGCCTCAACCTCAGATGATTAAGCGTCATTCTCTCTTTGGGGAGGTCTTACTCCTTTGCAGTAGTGCAATCGGTGTGTTCCACAGCCCAGTCGAATGGGTGACAATAAATTAGACCTTTACTTAAATAAGTTTGTAAGTTAGCCGACCGTAGTCGAGGATGATCCGAAGGCTCCCTTTTCCGTAGCTACTACACCGTTAGTGTAAGGGAGGGTGCTGCTTCTTTCCCTGGATTGCTTCAGTTACTTTAGATCCATACCTTCTAATGCTGAGTATACCATTTTTTAAGTCTTTGGCAAGACTTCAACTGGGATTGAACCCCGGTCTCCTGAGCCATTAGAGAACACTCTAACCATTATTCTAAATATATTTGATATATTTTTTCAAATTCTGTTAAGGATAAAATTGTACCTCGCACCTGATGTTTCACGGATCTATAATACAATGTAAATTTCATTTATTTTAATTTAAACAGGTTATATTGAACTGCGTGAATAAATTAGAGTTTTACCTACATAAACAGCCACTTTACCTGTCTATTCCCTACCCATACTTCTCACCTCCTTCCATCACCAACTTGTCTAACTTCCATTCCACACCCAGCCATTATAGTCAGTCAACTGATTTCTTTCATAAATATGATTACTTCGTTCAATAATTGATTTTCCTGCATAATGTGTCATTCTTTCATTTAGAGAATAACGCCCTCTATTTATTTATTTATTTTTTTTGCTTTGCATTATTTTTTTTATATTTCTAAATGGTCCTAAGTCATTACTGTTGCCATATCAACAGAACCATTCAAAACAATAGGTACTGTCTCTCTTCTCGTTCTTACGGCGGAGGAGATTGTAATAATTTATCAAGCTTTTTGCTCAGATAAGGCACAAGGCCGTGTGAATGGAGCACTCAGTGAGACTCGAATTCTTTTGTGATGGTTTGCTGGTCTAGCTTGCTAACAATTACACCACCTGAAGCGCTCAGGAGGTGAGGATTTTCAGGACATTATAATTACAAAACAAAGGTTTATGATTGGTCAATCGAAAACTCAGAAGAAAATCAAGATATCGGAAGAGTTTAGAATATGCTGACTGCACCTTCTGCAGGAGCAATGGGTAAATCCTCCCAGGCCTTCCAACCAAAAAAAAAAAAAAAAAAAAAAAATGGGTGTCCTGAATACGACCCTAAATTGCCGTTGTGGAAATCTGGTGAATATGGAGTACCACTTAATTGCCATTACTCCTAGGTTTACTCTGACCCAATGGGGCAGTATCTGTTAGGGTCTCAACTATGGATCAAATAGCTAATGTCTATTGCCAAAGGGGTCTTCAAAGAACTCAAGCTTTCAGATGTGGACCTTGTGTCAATATCAAATTGTCATCTGATCCGATGAGTCGATTCTTCCTGAATAAAGAGTATGTGAGCAACCTTATTTTGAATAAGGGATACTAGTTTGCCGCTTTCGCTTATTATGTGATTAACGGTTTCATCTCTCTCACCCCATAACCGACACTTACTATTTATCTGAGTAATGTACTTTTCTTTTTTCATATAATTGGTCCTCATAGCTTTATTTATTCATTTATTTATTTATTCATTATCTAAAGGAATTCAGTTTCTTTTCTGGGGTTTCTTCTTAGACATAGCCATGTCATCTCTTGTTATTATTATTATGATTAGTTACTCGTAATTATTCAGTTATAGTGGGTGTCACAGTCGTGTAGTGGCTAATGTGCTGGACATCAACATCGTAGTAAGCAAGTTCGAACTCTAGTTGCGCTATTACGTTCACTTTCGGACTAAAACCCTTAGGAAAGTTATGTACTCCATTATCTCCCCGGCTATTGGTTAAATAGAACCTCAACTATCATTCTACAAGGGTGGTTTTGGTATTAAATAATCTACGAAGGTTGGTAATCTATTAGATAAAGAAACCAAAACTATACAAATGTGTGTAAACAAACGATTATTTTAAATAGAAATAGTCACTTAAAACAATATAATTGTGTATAGATTATTTGTACTAGATAGAAATACTTGCAAACATGCAAATGTATGCAAATTAGATAGGAATACTAGATATCATGTAACCGTGGGGGAAACAAATGATTGCAGACAAAAAGGGTAATCAAAAGAATTCAATGGAACATTGAAAATATTGTTATAATTGTAATCAAACATTTAAAGGTTAATCAAATTTCAGCATTAGATAACCTATAAGGATTTGATATGCCGTTAAACAAATAACCCAAACCAAGTATGAATAATTATATACATATATATATATAAATATATGTGTGTGTGTGTGTGTGTGTGTGTGTGTATTTGGATCTGCGTGCGGTTCTCATCTAGTTTTTTCTCCATGCATTTCGTTGGCATTCGAACGGTGCATCCATATAGAAGTACTGGTAAAGTCACATCTCGGAACAAATTCAGTTTTATTCTATCAAGGCGGGAAGCAACATCTCATAAAACGCCTGCTGTATGGCCACTTACCTCTCATCTGAAAAACCATCCAAGTAAGACGAACAACACCTGCTGGGCACTGCTGGTGAAGTAGGGACGAACTTACAAGCAACGTTGTTTTAGGGACTCCTAAACATGGAGGCACCTGTGTTGGCCGATCACCAAAGACTTAAATGAATCAGCTCTGTGTGGAAACTGGATGCAATTTAGAAGACCTGCCAAGAGAGATGGATGATAAGAAACATTCTCTTTTGGACTCCGACACATGGAGGTGCTAGTTTTGATCGACCAGCAATGTCTTACATACATCAACTCAGTGTGGATACCGGATGCTGTCGAAAAGACCGACCAAAAGCAAAGGTTGATGAAGACGGATGGCGAGAGAAAAAGTCAGAGAATTCTGTGTTAGCAACACGAATTGATAATGATATATATATATATATATATACACATGTATATATGTAAGTAAATTGTTATTGGCGACCGTAGACGAGTTCAACCAGAAGGCTCCCTTTTCAATAGCTACTACACCTAGGTGTGAGGGAAGGCGCTACTTCTATCGCTGGATTCCTCCACTTTACCCTTGATACGTACCTTATATTGCTGAGTGTTAAGCAAGGAGATATCAAGTACCATTTTAAAAGTCTTTGGTATGACGCGACCTGGGACTAACCCAGGTCTCCTGGACCATTGGCAAACCCTCTGTCCACTAGAACAATGAACCGGTTATCTTATATATATATAATTTGTGACAATAACGGTTAAAGAGGTTTTGGCATAAATAAACCAATGAGGTTTGACCAACCAATCAAGGAAGCATCTAAAATATTTGCATAATCTTCCGACTTTTATGCAATTTACCAAGTCCAGGAGCCTGTCCATGAGGCAATGGTAAATGAGCAGACCATGATTACCGTGCTATAAATTTGATTCTCACTGGGTAACCTTCCACCAGGATAAGAAGCTTATACACTAAGTAGCATGGCAGTGGCTTACAAGATAGTCTCAAAGACTGTTCATCATCATCATATCGAGCCACTAGCACGGATATCCCTGACCCTCTCTCGCCACTTCTCCTTATCATTCATCGCATTTGGCAGGTCTTCAGGACTACATCCCGTATCCTCACATAGATGCTGTATGTATGTTCGAGCTGGTCGTCCTGCTTTTGCTTGGCCATATGCGGGGGTCAATAGGAGTACATCACTGATGAGTTCGTCCTTGCTTCTCCAGCAGTGTCCTGCGTGTCTGGCTCGTCTAACTTGTATAGTTTTCGTGATGGGAGGCAAGTGGCCGTACAGCTGGTGTCTTGTGGGGTGTTGCCGCCAGGACTTGTTCAATATTTCTCTCAACATTTGATCCACATTTAGAGAGCCCAGTTGGCTGGTGCCGTGGAATACACCGACTGTATCTCAGCAGAAGGATAAAACTCCAACCCCGACGAGTACCCTATTTATGACATTAAATAATCTGTAGCTTTGGGGAATGTGGAATACCCCTTCATTGCCATTGCTCCCAGGTCCACTCTGGTCCGGGATGGTAGTACCTGATAGGGTCCTATCTATTGGTCAAATAGAACTGTTGGACACTTAAACTGTACTCAGGCAAATGATTTATGCTAAATTGAATCCTTGGAAATAGAACTGTTTGATCATCTAACTGTGTATAAATAAGTGACTGATGTTTAATTGAATTGTTAGTGATACCTAGAAATACTTGGAACCATTAAACTTAGACTTATGCTAAATTGAATGGTTAGAAATGCAACTGTTTGATCATTGAACTATGTGTAAATAAATGACTGGTGTTAGGGATACATAGCAATACTTGAAACTATTTTACTTTGTTGACTAATGTTCACAAATCCACATTTACTAACCCCTCCGCTCGAGCAGGATATGACACTAGGTCAATTTTTAAGCGGAGTTTAACAGGTTTGAATTTTAAGTTTTCCTTCTTCTCAAGGCTGAAGAACTTAGTCTGTCCCACTATTTACCCATAGCTGGAGGGAGAATAATTGGATTCATACCTTTCATTAGTGTTATGTGAAATGCAATTAGCCTGATCCCGGATTTGAACTCGTGTTGCCGTGTCCATTTCCTACGACGATAACCATTACACCACGGACACCTCCAACTAATGTTCACAAATCATATATATATATAAAAAATATGAATAAACCGCATTTGGCTTTAAATAAACTACAATAGTCGATATGCCATTAAACCAAACAAAACCAAAACCCCTTTCAGAACTCCACAAACGTGGCCTTTTGCTTAAGTTCCCCGTCAGCACAAAGGAATTATTTTACTTCTGTTTTAACCGCGGTAATCCAAGTTTTGAACATTTACCCGACGTAGGCGAGTATATCGGCTATTATCAATAGAATCATTTGGAGTAACATGATGCAAGTCATAACATAAGCAATCATTCCTGATAAACCAACGGTCAATCATTCCTTCCAAAAAAGTCAGAAAATTAAAATATACTGAGCGAGCAGCCTTATGTAAACAATATTGGGAATTGAACGTGGACCTCTTGGTATCTATACCAACGACCTAAATACAAGGGCATCGCACAGGAAGCTCTTTTTCTCTCAACGTTCTTTGAATGTCTTTGTGTATAGGAGAGCATATGTGTCTTCGTCTAGACACCTTCGAATTCCCCATATAGTGTCTACTTCACACTGTTTGACGTCACCCAATTAAGTAATTAATATTTTTAAATCTAATTATATCCACAGTTCATTAAGAATATTTAATTCCCACGAACGAAAAACACTTCAGACTGTACGTATTTATTCTCATATAATCTGCACATTTTTATTTTATTTTATTTTATTTAGATATGAGTGGCTGTTCGAGTTCATCAATTTTAGCGCACCGTTACTCTTCTGGTGACCTTGTTCGTTAATCATATGACTGAATTGAATCTACTTCTAAAATCAGACACTTAGATATAAGGGCGCCCCGTCGGTGGTGTTTAGAATACACTGACTGTATCCCCAGCAGACGGGTAAGAGTACGCTCCCAAAAGGAGGTGTCTGGGGTATGACACGAAACTATATCTGATGGTGAAGCTCTAGAGAGAGTGGAGTACCTCTTTATAGCTTTTACTCTAAGGTCCACTCTGACCCAGAGTAATAGCAAGTGTTAGGGTCTCATTTTGTATCAATTGATCTGTTTCAAAATCATGCGTATTTGAAGGACCGAGTGAGACACCCAATAAAACACTTAAGAAACAATAACGCAAAAATGTAAATCTGGACATACATTGAACACGATTCCTTAACTTCTACGCATAAAATAAGTCTAGACAGGTTGATATGTCAGTTAAGATCAATCAATCATAATTTGTTAGACATGTATTTTAGTTGCGATTTAAAAAGCAAGACTTTTTTTTTATCAAAATGTGGTGGTATAAAAAATAAACGAAAAAAAAAAAGAATGAAATTAATATATATATATATATATATATATATATATATATTTATATTTATATATATATATAAATTTACATTTTCCCAACACGCAAGGAATCTTGTTCATTTGATCCAAGGCTTTCAGATAGCCAGTCAAGGACCATGTACTATCTTGGTTTTTTTTGGGGGGGGTTGTTTTGTTCTGTTTTTTCTTGGGGTAATCTTCCTTTTTACTCTTAGCCTCGCTCGAGGAGGGAAACATTTCTTAGCAGCTCCTAGAACCCGGATTTATTGAAGTAGGACACAATCAGCTTAACTCAAAGACCGTTGACATGGTCGGCACTTTCACTTAAATTACTTTAACCCTTTAAACAAAGGACCTGAACGGTAAATAACACGTGACCTTTCTTGAAGGGAAATTAAAACAAAAAACCGTAATGTAAGAGGAAACGGTGTGTTAGTTTCTTCATTTTGTGAATTGTTTTCATTTTCACTTGGAAATTTTGCATTTCATTCACCCAAACCACATAACATACTTCAACAAAACAAAGTCACCAGATTATAGTATAATGGCGAGCGATCTAAGATAGCAAACTATCGTGTTCGATTCTCACTGAGTATTCTCATACGTCTAACCTTGTGACAAACCAAGCTAAGCTTAGACAACTTTTTCAAGTATTGTTTGCACATAGTTAAAATGTTTCAAGTGTTGTTATTTATTGTTTGCACTCCGTTAAAAAGCATTGCTATGTAATACGAATAATCAAATTGAATATTAATCCTTTGTTTGCACCCAGTGAAATGGTTTCACGTATTGTTATTTATTGCTTGCGCACAGTTAAATGGTTTTAACTATTGCTATTTATTGTTTGCACACAGAATGTTTCGAGTATTGATATTTATTGTTTGCACACAGTTAAATTGGTTCAAGCATTGCTGTTTATTTTTTGCATACACCTCAATGGTTTTAAGTTTTGCTATTTATTTTTGGCAAACAAATGGTTTCAAATATTATTATTTATTGTTTGCACTCAGTTAAATTTTTTTTTTTTTAAATCATAGTCAATGAAGAGGTGAAATTGTTGAAAAAAGTAGTAAAGGAGTTTTAATTAAGCTCATTGGTCTCCGATGTTTGTTGAAAAAATAGAAATAAAATAAAATTCAATAAAGTAGAGATTCTGCTTTGATCTAAGTTTAAAAAAAAAAGCAGCACCCACAGGGCTCCTGGTTGAAAAGATAAAATGTTTTAATCTGTCTTCTAACATACTACTGTATGAATGCACCACTTGAAAGCTGTACGGCCACTTACCTCCTATCTCTAAAACCATCCAAGTAAGACATGCAGGACATTGCCGGAGAATGAAGGACGAACTCATAGATGATGTTCTTCTATTGACTTCAACATATGGACGTGCCACGATTGATTGAATTGCAAGAACTTATTTACATCAGCTATGGGTGGACACAAGATGTAGTTTGAAAGAACTGACAGGTGCGATGGACGATAGGGACAGATGAAGAGAGAGTGTCAGGAAAAATTAGTGCTTTCAGCGCGACTTGATGATGATGATGATTTAAGATTAATTTATTTGTTTTACTTTCTTTGTTTAATGGCATATCAACTTTCGGTGGTTATTTTATGCATAAGCCACTCTTGTTGAAGACGAGTAGTTGTGCTGTTTAACACATAGCTGGGTATATTGGGATCTCCGACAGGAATTCAGGCATGTCTAGGTTTTGTAATTCTAGGTAGGGAAAAGAAAGAAAGAAAGAAAGAAAGAAAGAAAGAAAGAAAGAAAGAAAGAAAGCATTTGGAAAAGGAATAGAAAAGGAAAAAGTGCGATTTAAAAAAGAAAGAATGTGATAGAGAAGTAGAAAAGAAAAAAAGAAGAAACATTAAAAGAAAGAAAGAGAGAGAGAGAGAGAGAGAGAGAGAGAGAGAGAGAGAAAGAAAGAAAATGTATTCGGTAAAAAGAAAAGAAGATGAAAAATATACAATTAAAGAAATAATGAGATGTAGAAACAAAATAAAATTGAAAAAAAAATAGAAAGAAAGAATGAAAGAAAAACCTTTTAAAGAAAGAAAGAAAGAAAGAAAGAAAGAGAGAAAGAAAAAGCAATGCAAGAGAAAGGAAGAAACTAAGGAAAAGAAAAACGTTTGAAAAAAGATAGGAAAAAATTGAAAAAAGAAAGACATGATTGAATAGAATAAAGAATAAGAGGCAAAAAGAAAGAAAAAATACTACAAAAAAAAAAAAAAAAGGAAATGGCAAAAGAACAAAAAACAGAATAAATCTTAAGGATAACATAATTGAATGTTGTCTTTTTCCAACCTTTTAAAGCAACGTCACTCTTCTTAGTGTTTTCTTATGGTAAAACACTGTTTATTCTGAACCGAGTATCGTATACACATGTAATACGTTTAGAATGAGCGCAATTGATATACATAGTACATATGTACGTTGTGGCATAGTATGTGTGTGAATAGTGTATTTGTATGGGTACTTTATCGGGGTAAAATAGTTAACAAGTAAGTCTCGCAAATTAGTTTATATTTGTTTCTCACGAAGTAGCCCATATTTCTGTCCTTGGGCCAGACTTACCTCTCGGTAAAAATACCACATGTCACATACCATAGACATTTCAAGGAGTGTAATATTTAGGAAACAAGTGACGAAGATTAATCTTTACTGAGTAACGAGTTTGGTTCTAACTGGGTGACCATGATTTGGGCTCTGTATCAAACTAAGGTAAATTTAGTATGTATTAACTCTACCTCGCCGCAGCTTGTGAAGCAATGTCATTTTTTAAAAGGAGTAAAGCTGGTTTAAATTCAGTCTTTTTCTTCTCCTTGACTGGTTGCCTTGTAAATTCTTATGAGCTCAACCCGCCCTACTAGTTACTCGTAGTTAGTATATGGGGAAAATAGATTGATTCATGCCTTTCTTTTGGGTATTGGCACGAAGTGAAAAAGTCCAGGATTTGAGCTCAAGTCGCCGATTCTAAATAAATCCGTGTTTAAAACTAAAATCGAATGATGCAACGGTTGACTACAAAGAAAATGGACTCAGCGAACAAAGTTCAAATCCTGAACAAGGTAGTCTGCGTTTCACTTTGCGTTATTCCTCACACTCTCTGTCTCTCTCTTTCTCTTTCACTCTCACTCTTTCTTTCATTATCTCTCACTTTCACGGTCTCCATCTCTCTTTCTCTTTCACTTTCTCTCTCTTTCTCTCTCCCTCTCTCTTTCAATCTATCTCCCTCTCTTTTTCACACTCTCTCTCTTTCTTTCACACACTCTCTCTCTCTTTCTCCCTCTCTATCACTCTTTCTCTCTCCCTCTCTCTCTTTCACTCTCTCTTTCTCTCTCCTCTCTTTATCACACTTTCTCTCTATCTCTCTCTTCCCTCCAAATACGGATAAATAGTCGGGGAGACTTGGGTGTCTAGTATTAGTACAGCAACCGACTGTGGAGAAGGAAATTCTGAAGTCAAACCATCTGTACTGCGCTTCAAAATTGAACTCGTCACACTCTGTTAATGGCGAAGTGGTTGATAGTTTTGTTTGATTTCTTTGTATAATGGCATATTAACCTTTGTGGGTTATTAAATACCAAAGCAAAACTTGTAAAAGAACAGGAGAGATACTACTTAACCCATAGCTGGAGAAATCAAGGGGGTTGTACCTGTCCCAAGAGTATTAGTCCAAAAGTGAACGTAATAGCTCGATTGGTGTTCGAACTTGCACTCAGGACTTTAGCTATTACGCCACAAGGACTCTTCGCAAAGGGGCTGGGTAAATATATATCATCATCATCATCATCATCATCATCAAGGCGTGTCGACGGCTCGTTCTCCTTTGGTTCTCTCTGTCTGTCTCTGTCTCTCTCCAGTCGTTCCGATCAGCTATAGCACTTGATAAGTCCTATAGACGGGATCTAGTGTCTGCACAGAGTTGATGGATGTAAGCTCTGGCTGGTTGGCTACCCCTGGTGTGTCCATTCACCCAAGAAAGACAAGAAAGACAAGTTTGGTACTGCTGCGGAAGAAGGACATTTTCGTATGGTCTCCCTCGAATGCATGCCATAAACCCAATAAATATAGTTAAATTCAAGGTAGTGTACACGAGTGTATGATGTGTGATATACGTGTCCGGACCAGATATGGTGTTTGTGTAAGGTGCAGAGTAAATGTGTTCATTGTGAGCAACGTATGCGTCTGATGATTGTGAGGGCAGATATCGATAGGCTTTCGATCATATGGAAATCAGACCTAACCGATACAATGAAACGCAGTTTCTTCCAGGCAGCGGTCGTATCGATACTGCTATATGGATGCACTACTTGGACGCTAACTAAACATCTGGAGAAGAAGCTGGACGGCAATTACACAAGAATGTAGCGAGCAATATTGAACAAGTCCTGGCGGCAACACCTTACAAGGCACCAACTATACAGCCACCTGCCTCCCATCACGAAAACTATCCAAGTTAGAAGAACCAGACATGCAGGACACTGCTGGAGAAGCAAGGACGAGCTTATAAGTGATGTACTTCTATGGACCCCCCGCTTATGGCCGATCAAAGGCAGGATGACCAGCTCGAACATACATACAGCAGCTATGTGAGGATACGGGATGTAGCCCTGGAGACCTGCCAGGGGCGATGAATGATTAGGAGAAGTGGCGAGAGAGGGTCAGGGATATCCGTGCTAGCGGCACGATATGATGATGATGATTGTTGCAAGCGTCTAAACGCAGCGGAAATTGTGTATGATATAATGCTTTTATTTATTGTGTGTGTGTGTGTGTGTGTGTGTGCGCGCGCGCGTGCGCGCACTCGCGACTGTCGGGAAAGCAGAGTTGCTTTTTTTCTTCAAATTTACTCCTCATGTAATATTTACCGCAATAAACTTCTGTTATTTCATTTTTCAAAAATTATCTTCCATTTTAATCCACCATCTTTTCTTTCATTCTTCATTTTTTTTATATTTATTCCTTAATTCATCATTTACAGAATTTTGATTGCGAAAAAAAAAGTTTTTAGAATATTTGTACCCTACGACATAAAGAAGACTTTTTCAACGCCATTTTCCTCATATATATATATATATATATATATATATATATACGCTCCGCTCCCAGGGTTTGGGTACTCTAGTGAAGGAATTAACGGCTGCCAACCGCGTAATGCAAAGCTCTTCAAACGAATTGAGCACTCTGGTATCCGGTTGCGCAAAAATGTAAACAAACGAAAGCTAATACATATTCGTTATAATTACCGAGCTGACGTATGTCACCGAAATGACAAAGCGGTTTGATACTATGTCTAGCGGAAAGTAAGGCGGGTTTCGATTCCAACTTGAAGCGTCCTGCATGTCTAGTCGCACAGATGAGTTGTGATACAACGAAACAGTCTGTCTGTGAATGACTATATATATATATATATATATATATATATATATATATTGTGTGTGTGTGTGTAATTAGGCTGCAAATTTTCTGTTAATAGTATTTGAATAAGGATGACGGATTAGGATTCGAAGTTGAGTTTTTTATTATTCTTTTTTTGTTCACATGTGAGATGTCGCAAATGAGAATGAAGACTCTTTAATAATTGTCCGAAATCTCTCATGTTACGTCCTGAGAACAGGTTCTTTTCGATCATCGCTAGTCATTGTCGAAGATGTCGGTGTGACTACCACCCCATAGATTATAAGATATTTTTTGTAATCAATAAATATTCTTCACAGTCAAACCAGTACCAACCGACTGCACATTCAAATACGACATCGACTGTACGTGATGGACACTCTCATTCGAGATATTCTTTGACAACATAAAAAAATCTCATAATCTATGGCGTGATCAAACGCACACCTCGTCATTTACCATCGAAGATTGAAAATGCCTGAACCCGGGCAGAAAAATCAGAAATTTCGAGCAGTTATTAAAAAAGTCTTCATGATCATTTGTGACATCAAACTCATGAAAAAGAAAAGGATAATAGAAAACTCCAAATCCTTGTCTGTCATCTTTAAGAAAATTTGACTACTGTATGTATACACACACACACACACATATATATATATATATAAGTGTGTGTGTGTGTGTGTGTGTGTGTGTGTGTGTAAAATGTATTCTTTGTTGGTCCAAAGAGAGAAAAAGTAAATATTTCAAAATCAATCGGTTCATTAAAAGATTTGTGCTTTTTTAAGAATTATTATTTTTTCTTTCATAGGTATATGTTTCCAGTTTGTTGCTTTCGTCAGAGAACATTTAGTTATTTATTAGCTTTTTTGCTCGGACGTGGCATAAGGCCAAATGAATGGGGCACCCAATGAGACTCGAAAGGAGTGAGAGTTTGTAAGTAAGAATGAAATAAATAATTCTTTAAAAAATGCAAATCTCTTAGTTGACCAAATCATTTTAGAATATATATATATATATATATATATGTGTGTGTGTATACGCAGTGCCTTCAATAAGGCTCCAGAATTTTTTGTACAAGCATTTAAAATTGTCGTTGATTCTTGAAAATTCAGTATGTTATTGCTATACATATTATGAGATGACTGACCAATTTTTATGATTTCAGGTTAAAATGAACAGCTATGGCAGGAATTGGAATACACCCTACTAAAAACTCGGAAAAAATGCCAGAGAAACGTATGGAATGCTTCAGACTGCTTTTGGAGCACCTTGCATGAATCGAGTATCAGTTTTTGAGTGGCACAAGAAATTCAAGCAAGGCAGGGCGTCTGTGAGGGATGATAAGAGGTGTGGGAGGAGAAAGGAAGTCAATAGACTAGAGTTGATTGGCCAAAGGGTTAGGGTTATGGTTAGGGTTAGTATGTTGAGGTTTTAAGGGAGTTCAAGAAGCGATTCCGTCGGAAGAGGCCAACACTCAAATCGGGTCTGTGGCATTTCCAGCAGGACAATGCACCAGTACACAAGTCCATTCTTATCACAGACTATTTGACAAATATGGGCATCAAGACAGTTCTTCAGCCTCCCTAGAGTCCAGACCTTGCTCCCTGTGACTTTTGGTTATTCCCTAAGCTCAAGGAAAAACTTAGAGGCTGTCGTTATGAGACAATTGAGGAGATGAAAGAGGCTGTGACGAAGGTCATTGACACACTCACACAAGAGGACTTCTATGGGGCCTTCCAGAAGTGGTTGGAACGGTAAAACAAGTGCATTGCAGCCGGAGGATATTACTTCGAAGGGGACTAGAATTTCATGTGTGTACTATCAATAAAAAAACCGGACATTGGCCTAGCGGTTAAAGTGTTCGCCAATGGCCTGGAAGACCTGGGTTCAATCCCAGGTCGAGTCATACCAAAGACTCAAAAAATGGTACTTGATGCATCCTTGCTTAACACTCAGCATTATAAGGTACGAATCAAGGGTAAAGTGGAGCAATCCAGGGAAAGGAGTAGCGCCCTCCCCTACACCTTGGTGTAGTAGCTATGGAAAAGGGGAGTCTTCGGGTCACCCTCGACTATGGTCGCCAACTTTACTTAC
>CAUZXS010001933.1:127500-162500 GCA_963585895.1 Sepioteuthis lessoniana
GTTTTCAGCTATGATAAAGCAAAAATTTCTATGATCTATTGTTTACATAAACAGTTATTTGTGTATTGAAAATTTTCAATATATATTCTTTGTAACATCGGGCTACAAGTAGTGAATTGGTTTATTGTTGAATTTGCTTCTTGCGACTTTTCTGTCTACATTTGAAATAAGGAAGCGCCTGTAGCGTAACGGTTACCGTCGTACGAAATGAACCCGACTAGCCGAGTTCAAATCCTGGACGAGGGAGTTTGCATTTCTTTTCAGGCTAATGCCACTGGAAAGGACAATAATTCAACTCTCTACCCTCCTATCTTTGGGTAAACAACAGGATAGACTGGTCTCTTGTCTTGGTAGGGCGAACCAATTTAGGAGAAGGAAAACTTTGAATTTAAACCAGACGTATTCCGCTTAGAAATAGACCTTCTGTCGCATTCTGCACGCAGCAGAAGGGTAGTATGGTTTCAAGTATTTCTATCTAATACTGATATTTTATACACATATCTATTTGGTTTCAAGTGATTATTTGTATTTAATAATAGTCATTTGTTAGCACATAATTATATTGCAACAAGTAACTTTCTAGACGCTTATAAGTTAAAGTAACTATTCTGAATCCTAATAATTTGCGTATAGCTAAATGGTTTCAAGTATTTATCTCTAGTACTAATAATTTTCAAACAGATCAATTGAAACCAGGTGGGTGTCCTCGTGGTGTAATGGTTAAAGCGATGGACTGCGGGATCGTAGTACGCGAGTTCGTACTCCAGTCGCGCTATTACGTTCACTTTCGGGCAAATACCCTTGGGAAAGGTATGAACCCCCTTATCCTCCCAGCTATGGGTTAAATAGTACCACTACTGTTCTTCTAGGAGAATAGCTTTGGCATTAAATAACATACAAAGGTTGATATGCCATTAAACAAACAAACCAAACCAATCAATTGAAACCATAAACGGGATCCTAACCGGTATTTGGCCCAGTCAGCTGTACATGTACAAAGGGGTAAGACCCCGAGACCAACGAATGTCCTGTTATGATACTATATAAACCGATGGTGAGGCTCCAGTAATGTTGGAGCTTTGGGAATATAAAGTACCTCTTCATTGCCAACGCTTCCATTTCCACTCTGGCCCGGAGTGGTAGCACATGAAAGGGTCCTATTTATGGGTCAAATAGAACTAATTGACATTTAAACTGATTGCAAACAAATGACCAATACTTAATTGAATTGCTTAAGCCAGAAATATTTAAGCATTTAACTGTGTGTAAAAATGACTGATGTTAACTGAATTGATTGACACATAGCAATACTTGGAACCATTTAATTTTGTTGACTCATGCTAAATTGACGTATTAGAATTAGAACTGTTTTTACATTTAACTGTGTGTGAACAAATGACTCATGCTAAATTGAATTGTCAGAAATAGAACTGTTTGACATTTAACTGAGTCTATCTAAAAATGTGTTTACAAATCACATATTATTTATATATATATATATATATATATATACATATATATATATATATATATATATATATATATATATATATATATATATATATATATATAAAATAAAAATAAAGAAAAGAAAAAACGTATCTGATATACGTACACGACAAAAAATAGGTAACTGAGGAAATAGACTCGAAATTAATATAAGTATTAATATTTCCCTGACAAAAAGGTTATTAAATATTAAAAAAAAAAAAGTTAATTATCGAACTTAGCTAAACAAGAAAATAAATAAAATAAATAGCAGAAAAATAAAAAAGTTAAATTACTATAATTCCAGCCGACAGTAAAATTAGATAAATAAAAATAAATAAAATAAACAAATAAAAAAAGTAAATGAAAAAAAAAAACAGGAGATAACACGTCAACCCTCTTCCATCCCCCCCCCGTGTCTATTCTGATTTATTTTATCCATAAGATCTGAAGAAGTCCTGTTATATTGTTCTCCGTGTTTTTCGTTTATATCAGAAACACATAACAGGATGGAAATAAATTTATAATCCTAAAGTAACCGGTCTTTGGTTTTTCTTAAAGAATATATATATATATATATATATATATATATATATATATATATATATATATATATATAACAGGATTTGGTATTAAACTATGCCAGAAAGCTAAACCAAATCAAACCAAATCAAACCTAATAATTTTCAAACAAATATATTGAAACCATAGATGGGACCCTAACAGGTACAGGATATGTTGTCTGTAACTATAGATTACATCGATTGCATCTCTACAGAGGTGTAAGACCCCTATCAACGAGTGTCCTTGATGTGGCACTAAACAATCCAATGGTGAGGTTCTAGTAATGCTGGAGCTTCGGGAATGTAGATTACCCTTTCATTGCCATTGCTCCCAGAGCCACTCTGGCTTGGATTTGTAGCACCTGATAGTATCCTATCTATAGGTCAAATAGAACTGTTTGACATTAAACAGAGTGCAAACAAATGACTGATGCTAAATTAAATTGTTAGAAATAGAACTGTTAGATCCTTTAATCAAGTGACTGATGCCTAATTGAATTGTTTGTGATACATAGTAATACTAGGATCTATTTAACTTTTGTTGACTAAAATTTACAAATCCTATTTATCTAATGTATTTGAATATACCAGATTTGGCATTAAATAACCTATAATGATTGATATGCTATAAAACCAAACCAAACCAAATCGTATATATTCAATATATATGTATAAAGAGGATTTGCCATTAAATTACCTATAATGGTTAATATGCCATAAAACCAAACCAAACTAAATCGTAAGTATTTAATATATATGTATAAAACGGATTTGCCATTGATAATGATAGATATGCCATAAAATCAAGCCAAACCAAACAAACAGGCACTCCTACTCCGTATCTAAGCGGACCCGGGTGCAATGGCAATGAAAGAGTAATCTAGACTGTATATCTTCAGAACTGGAACCTCACAAACGTATACAGTTTATTGTTATCCCCAAGACATAGTATTATTTTGAAAAGCGTGTCAACCGGTAAAAGAAAAACAGATAACTTTCATAAATTGGGGGTAGAGTGTTCGCGAATGGACCTGGAGACCTCGGTTCAATCTCAGGTTGAGTCAGACGAAAGGCTCAAAAAGTGGAACTTGACACCTCCTTGCTTAAGACTCAGCATTATAAGGTACGTTTCAAGGGTAAAGTGGAGCAATCCAGAGAAAGGAGTAATGCCAACCCCTACACCTTGGTGTATTAGCTATTGAAAACGGATCTTTTGAGTAAACGGATGGAGAAAAAGCTTAACGGCGACTTTACAAGAATGCTGAGAACAGTATTGATCAAGTCCTGGAGGCAACACCCCACAAAGCAGCAGCTATACGGCCACCTAACACCCATCACGAAAACTATCTAAATCAGACGAACCATACATGCAGGACAATGCTGGAGAAGTAGGGACGAGCTCATAAGTGATGCACTCCTATAGACTCCTTCACATGGCCGAGCAAAAGCAGGGCAACCAGCTCGAACCTACATACAGCAGCTCTGTGAGGATACGGGATGTAGCCCAGAGGACCTGCCGGAAGTGATGATCTATAGGGAGAGATCGGCGAGAGAGCGCTGGGAATATCAGTGCTGATAGCAGGACATGATGATGACGATGGTCGCCAACTTTACTTTTAGTCCTTGAATTTGATACTTTCATCAATGATCATTAAGTAATCCTGATCAGGGTATGACATTCCACAGGGTCCGACTGAATGGTCGAGGCATCGGGCAGTGCCTGATTGCCAAAAGCACAAAAAAGACAAGTAACGTGGTCTTAATTTTGAGTAGCCACAAATTAATCAATGTTAATTTCCAGTGTTTTACCAAATTAGTCCAGTAACATTGAAAATAAACATTCCTATATATCTATCAACATTTTATTAAGAGATAAAGCATAAGAATACGACTAAGGTTTGATTAAGATTATCCATATCCGTATGGAATGGACGGTAAGGTGAGATGGACTATGTAGTCAACGACCCTTTTTTCCAGGTTCTCCTGTGACTATTAGTTCATCCATTGTAAAAAATTTGCTTTCTTAAACACTCACATCTATCTATTTATCTATCATTGACTTTTTTCCAATATGGTTGAACATTTCTGAAGTTTAAATGGCAGAAAAAAAAAAAGCTAAAGAAAAGAAAAGAAAAAAATGACAGACACAGCTTATTATAAGTTTAAAAACAGATTTAAAAATTTAAAATATGAAAAAGCTTTTCGCACAGGTTTATACAACAATAACATTAATGAAAGTTATTAAAGTGTTACACAAATAATTCCATTTTTTTGCGCCTTATGACAGTTCTAAGGCAGATTAACAAAAAGTTCAAATAAAGTTCAATTTTCAAAAAAAAAAAAAAAAAAAAACTGACTTAGAGATTATTCTGCAATAAAAATTGTTAAGGAGTAAAGTTATATTCAACAATGTCGAAAGTTCGTAGCTGAGTCAAAGGGCTTTATTTCCTTTCCAGACATAGCTTAAAGGGGTTTTAAATTCGTGAGAAGAAAAATCTTCTTTTCAATAGACTATTAAAGATAAAGGTTTTTAAAAACATTTGTAATGTATTTCGAGAATTGACTTCCACTTAACAAAAAAAAAAAAAAAAAAAAAAGGATTAAAAGCTTTTTAAAGTAGTTTGTTTTAAGAAAAGACGAGAACGTAAGAAGTTTCAGTGGACGATAAAAGAAAATCTTCTTCCTCTTTGAGAAAAGACTTTGCTAAAAGGGAGACTCGACAGACAATTCTTTTTCGAGAAAAAAATGTATTAAAAGGGAAACTTAGAAGACACTGCGTCTTCTTCTTCTTCTTCTTCTTCTTCTTCTTCTTCTTCTTCTTCTTCTTGGCTCTACATCAACAGAACCCCTTTCTTTTATCTTCAATCTTGGATTAATTTAGTTTTCATTTTATCGGCTTTTCGAGTTTCGAATAGGATCCGTACATATAAAGTTTTTTTCCCGCCAAAAATACTCTATAAAACTCTCAACTTTGATTGGTCAATAAATGAAAATGAATATTATGAATGTTTTTTCTTCAGTTTCAAC
This sequence comes from Sepioteuthis lessoniana, assembly GCA_963585895.1. Taxonomy (NCBI): domain Eukaryota; kingdom Metazoa; phylum Mollusca; class Cephalopoda; order Myopsida; family Loliginidae; genus Sepioteuthis; species Sepioteuthis lessoniana. The sequence goes on from CAUZXS010001933.1 coordinate 132,579, forward strand.
ATCCTTTCATTTTTTTTTCAGTTAAATTCTTTTTCTTTTTATTCAATTTTTAAACTTTTATTTCTTTGTATTTTTAGAGAATTTTTTAAAGTCGATCAGATTTAATCTGTTTAATGATTCAAATAATTAAATCACTTTTAAAAGTTTAAATAAATTACTATCTATCTATCGTAGTTTATTCATATATATTTATCTGTTAATGAGAGAGAGAGAGAGGGGGAGAGAGAGAGGGAGGGAGAGAGAGAGAGAGAGAGGTAGAGAGAGAGACTCTGTGTGTGTGTGTGTGTGTGTGTGTGTGTGTGTGTGTGTGTGTGTGTGTGTGTGTCAATATTTGCAACGTAAAATAAACTATATACAATTTACTTTTTTTTTCTACAGAGTTCCTCATCCGGAATAGAGCTACTATAAAGTCGAATAATGACTGTAGATAAAATCGTTTTCTTTTAATTAAAAAAGTCATTGTATATAATAAGTTAAGTTGGCGACCGTAGTCGAGAGCAACCCGAAAGCTCCGTTTTCAATAGCTTCCCTACAGCGAGATGTAGGGAAGGGCGCTATTCCTTTCCCTGGATTGCCCCATTTAACTTTTGAAACGTACCTCATGATGCTGAGTGTTAAGCAAAGAATTACCAAGTACCATTTTTTGAGTCGTTGGTATGACTCGACCAAGGATTGAATCCCAGTCTCCCGGCCCATTGGCGAACACTCTACCACTTGGCCAATGGGCCAATAATTTGAATGTAATAATACATTATTATTATTGTTATTATTATTGGAAATATGTGTCGGTTTGAAACTAAAACTATGTCATCACCGACAGCATAGTTCCCTTAGTTATTCACCTTATATTCTGAGTGATCATTTGCGGCGACCCTCTGGCGAAATGGCTAAAGTGCTTAACTGCAGCCACGAAGTAGATGAGTTCGAACTTCAGTCACGCTATTACCTTCATTTTCAGACTAGTTCCCTTGGGAAAAAAACAGTATCCTTATTTCCCTGCAGTTATGCGTTGAATAGTATCACAGGTGTTTTTTTACAAAGATGGCTTTGGCATTAAGTGATCCACGTAGGTTGATATGCCGTTAAGCAAAGAAACTAAGCCAAAGTATTAATAATTGACACATAATAATTATTTAATCTTAATTAGCATATTATTTATTAAAAATGTCTTTATTAAAGTGTAGCTGAGTTAGGTTTGCCTTAAGATAGTTTTATGTTATTAATATTCATCTGACCTCCCACCGGTCTGCACAAGGTCATTTTATTATAGGGGGCATCGGTGAATCGAGACTCATTAGCAGCCATCGCAAAAAATTGCTTGATCTCATTAGCATTCCTCATTATGGGGTATATCAGGCGCTAAGTTATGAACCCAGACCAGCAAAGCAGATATTACCGGAGATGGTGAGCCCTTCTGGGATCTAGCAATTCAGCTTAATTATACCCAACTGTCAGACAGGCCCATGTTATCAATTCGTTTAAAAACCGTCAATGCGTGGTTTATATCACAAAGAAATAGAGGTTTACTTAGTATATGGGGTTAATAATTTGCTGACTGGTTTTAAGAAAACTGGATTTAATAAATAGTTACTTGGTATTATTGATTTCTATTATTTTTTTCATTCGCAGTTGTATAAGAGGAAGTCCTCGTGTCGTTATGACTAACGTGCTGGATTGTGACCTTGTTAGTGAGTTCGAACACCACTCATGCTATTACGTTCATTTTCGAATTAATACTCTAGGAAAAGGTTTTTATTAAATGGGATTGCAAATTTACATATTCAGCTTTTAAAAATCAAATTGCATCATACAATCGAATTTTGATAAGCCGTTTCAATTTGGCCTTTTATGATCTTTACAAATCTACGATTGTTTAGTTGTAAGGTTTCCTGATTACGTGACTTAGTTATTTAAATAAAACCATTTTCTACCCTGAAACTGGTAACGACCTTGAAAATTTTTAGATCATGACTTCACAAGTAAAAAAAAAAGGAAGCTAAGTGAAGATTTTTTTAAATCACATTTTCAAAAAAAACCAACAAATCTAAAATTTATCTTCAGAAATGTTTTTTTTATAGACAATGATAATTTTAGTCACTTGATGTTTTTTTAAACAATGGATTTAACTTTCTAAAAATTATTCAAAAAATTAAAAAAAGACAGCATCTTATCATCAAAAAGGAATAAGATGTATTGGGTCACCGATCCCTAAATCAATGGAGATTGAGTGCCTCTCTCTCGAACTCGCACACACACACACATACACACACACACACACACACACACACACACGTGTATATGTCTGTGATTGGTTTGGATTGGTTTTATGGCATATCAATCATTGTTGGTTATTTAATGCCAAATACTCTTTTTACATATCTTTAAGATATATGACTTGTAAACACATTTTGTTGATAGAAACAGTTAAATGATCAGACAGTTCTATTTTTAACAATTCAATTTAGCATAAGTCAACAAAGATAAATGGGTCGAAATATTACGATGTATAACTAACAATTCAAATAAACATCTGTCATTTGTTTACACGCAGCTAAATGATCAATCAGTTCCATTTCAAACAATTCAATTTAGCATGAGTCATTTGTTTGCAATCAGTTTAAATGTCAAACTTTTTTGACCCATAGATAGGATCCTTTCAGGTGCTACCACTCCGGGCCAGAGTGACTCTGGGAGGGGCATTACAGGGACATCACAATAAGATTGTTTTATGTCATATCCAAGACACTCGTCGGCGGGTATTCTATTGCCCCAGGCGACTGGGCTGGTATATGTGGGTGAGTCTGAGTTTGTGTGCTATTGATTAAATAAATTAAGTCCCAGTTCTCTATAAGTTTCTAAGGAAAGGTATTTTGATAATACAGATTACTATATATATATACGAGGTGCCTTCAATAAGTTTCTAGACTTTTTGGTACAGGCATTTAGAATTGTCGTAAACACTTGAAAATTCACTATGTTATTGCTATACATCTTATGAGATGACTGACCAATTTTTATGATTTCAGGTTCAAATGAACAGCTACAGCAGCAATTGGAATACACCCTACTAAAGCCCGATTGTCACAGCTGGTGAATTTCAAAGATGCAATCTGGACGTGAGGACACTTTAGAAGAACGATATGCAATAAAAGTGTGTTTTAAACTTGGAAAAAATGCCAGAGAAACGTATGGAAGGCTTCAGACTGCTTTTCGACTATCTTGCATGAATCGAGCATCAGTTTTTGAGAGGCATAAGAGAGTCAAGGAAGGCAGGGAGTCTGAGAGGGATGATGAGTGGTGTGGGAGGAGTAAGGAAGTCAATACACCAGAGTTGATTGGCCAAATAAAAAATTTCTTGGATAAAGACCGTTGTGTGTCTACAGAGACAATAAGAGCTCAGTTTGATGTTAGTATAGGAACTATACACACAATTATTCGCGAGGAACTGAAGATGCGGAAGATTTGCACGAAGTTTGTCTCAAGGGTGCTCAGGGACGATCAGAAAGAAAGACGATGTTATGACGGCAGGAAAATGGTCGAGCTGATCAATTCAGATCCCGCAGTTCTTGATGCTCTGGTGACCTGCGATGAAAGCTGGATCTACTGCTATGACCCAGAGACGAAGAGACAGAGTTCCCAGTGGAAGCAAGCTGGCTCTCCCAGACCCAAGAAGGCCAGACAGAGCAAATCCACCCACAAACTTTTGATGATCCCTTTTTTGACAACGCTGGCCTGATCTACATGCACTGGGTTCCCACTGGACAGACAGTCAACAAGGAATACTATGTTGAGGTTTTAATGGAGTTCAGGAAGAGATTCAGTCAGAAGAGACCAGCACTCTTCAAATCGGGTCAGTGGCATTTCCAGCAGGACAATGCACCAGTCCACAACTCCATCTTTGTCACAGACTATTTCACCAAGATGGGCATCAAGACAGTTCCACAGCCTCCCTATAGTCCAGACCTTGCTCTCTGTGACATTTGGTTATTCCCTAAACTCAAGGAAAAACTTAGAGGCTGCCGTTATGAGATAAGTGAGGAGATGAAAGAGGCTGTGACGACGATCATTGACACGCTCACACAAGAGGACTTCTATGGGGCCTTCCAGAAGTTGTTGGAACGGTACAACAAGTGCATTGCAGCCTGAGGAAATTACTTCGGAGGGGGCTAGAGTTTCATGTGTGTACTATCAATAAAAGTGCCCATACGAAAAAAGTCTGGAAACTTATTGTGTGCTCCTTGTATATATATATATATATATATATATATATATATATCGGGGGTAGCATATCTATATTTAAGTTAAGATTGCGTAGACATAGAGTCAACAGCGCTAAGTGACTGTCCTTTCCTCGTCTATGCGATCATTTGAAGAATGTTTTTTTCTCAGTGGTTTCCACCGGAAGGTTTGGGATGTAAATATATATACACAGTTGTGCCAGAACTAATGTTACCTCTACGATCTTTTGTAAGAAGCAGCATCAGAACCTTCTGCTTTATATATATATATATATATATATATATATGTGTGTGTGTGTGTGTGTGTGTGTGTGTATGTGTGTGTGGGGAAGTGCAAAGGGTTTGCAGTCTTTCATTTAAGTATGTTTCATTAAATAATAAAGACAGATTTTGTCCATATCATTTTATTTAGACCATTTCATGTTTCCTGATAAGTGTTTTGGTTTTAGGTTGGAATTTGTTGATGAATTTACAGAAATTGTCCCGTGTGCTTTGGGACCTTTCATAGGCCATCATCAGGAGTTGTTTGCATGAGTAAAGTGTGTATTTTTGTTGATTTTAAAAAAAGTTTTTAGGTTTTTCATAACATTACAAAATTACGTAAACGTAAATTTGGATAAAACTGAGATGTCGATGACTTCGAACGAATTCAAATACATCACTATAATAACATTCGTAATTAATAAGCTACGACTACAAATTCTAGAAGCCCTACATATAAAAAAAAAAAAAAAAAAAAAAAAAACTAAAATTAATAGAATTAACTTTGAAAATAGCGGCAATGTGTTAACATGCATTTAGTCCTTTCTTTTTTTCTTTTTTAATATTCTATTTCTCTTGATAATATTCTATTTCCGTTGATAGCGTTTTGTTTTAAATTCTCTCGATGTCATCGGCATTTCATATTTATCAAACTTTATGTTCACGTAATTTTGTAATGTTATAAAGCTAAAAACTTGAAAAAATATATCTACAATAACAATTTATATATCGTATATATCATATGCAAATACCTTCTAACTGTTTAAAATTTAGTTCACTGCTACTGGCTCCTCGTGGCTGAGTGGTTATAAGCTTGGATTGGCGTTTGAGTTAACCAGGTTTCGATCCCAGCTACGGGAAGCTAATATGACTAGCCACAGTGATGTAGTTCTGATAGAACGAAGCAGATTTGTCTGTGGATGACTATAGAGATATAAATTCCCCTATCCCCGTAGGGTTGAGTTCTCTGGCGAATGAAGTAATCGTGTCGCCATTAACGTTTATTACAAGTCTCTTCACATGTGAATTGAGGTCTCGGTAGCCGTTAAACGGATGTAAACAATTGTGATTCAAAACCTTTTAAAATTTACTTCGTGGCTGAGTGGTTAGAAGCTTGGATTGGCGTTTTAGTCAACCGGGTTTTGATCCCAGTTACGGGAAGCTAATATGTCAAGCCACACTGATGAGTTCTGTGGATGACTATAGAGATATAATGTGTGTGTAGAGAGAGAGAGAGGGAGATGAAAATAAGTATTGCATATATATAGAAAGAAATGGATGTTGAAATAAGTATTGTATATATTGTCATCAGCAGACAGACTGTTTCCTTGTAACACAACTCATCATTGTGGCTAGACACGTAGGACGCTTGAAGCTGGGATCGGAACCCGCCCAACTTCACGATAGACTCAGTATCATAACTCTCAGTCAACAAGTGAACCACATCACCTCGGGAATAATAAGGCATTAAGTAGTTGCTTTCGTTTGTTTATATTTTTGTATTATTGTATGCAAATCCGTATTGTATCTATCGTATGCAAAGTAATATCGATATATATATGTAAGTTTTGCATATGAAATATATAAATAAGTATTATATATATATGTAAATAAGTATTATATGTATAAATATGTGTGTGTGTGTGTGTGTGTGTGTGTGTGTGTGTGTGTGTGTGTGTGTGTGTGTGTGTGTGTGTGTGTGTGTGTGTGTGTTATTTTGATATGCAAACACCTGAACTATAAAGCTTGAAATAAATGTCATATTGATCTTGGTTCCTCTCTAATTCATCTGAGGATTTTTCACGTGTTTAGTTAAATGTTGAACCTGAGTTGTTAATTCATTATTTATGAGCTTAATATTTCATAAGTAATGCTTCCATTAGTATTCTATTTATTTTTTATTTTTTATTTTTTTGGTAGCGAGGGTGCCAAAGATATAACACGAATACAAAAAAATTAGTTTTTAAAAGTATAGGGTGTCTCAATATACATGGGTCCCATTTGACTATTAATAACTCTACTAATAATGATCTAATGTACTTTTTTTGTTTTAGATTTGAAAATAGTATAATATAACAAATATCAATCCACGATCTCAGTGCCTTGGTGAAGAGAGGAGAGAATATTTTGCGTCATTATTTATTTGGAGACAAAATCATTCAAAATTGTCTTAAAATAGATGCAACCCATTAATATGATAATAGTTTATTACTGAGACAAGAAAGTAAAACAAACTTGCATGTCCTGGAAGCTGATGTAATAGCAATAAAAAAAGACATTGATTTGAAGTCTCTTGCTCAAAGGATGCATTTTTTATTGCACTTGTCTCAGTAATAATTCATTATCGTATAAATAGGGTTGCACTTATTTTGAGACACCCTATATAATACATCAACTCTCCTGCCTAAAAATTATTACGCATACTAAGAACATCTCTTTATATTTCTAATATGAGGCGTTGTTATTATTACTCTCTGTTCATTGCGAACTGTTATACTTATCTTGCTTGCTATACTAACAATGTTTCGGCCGCTGTACTCTTCAGCTTTACCAGAATGTTAACGAGTATGATAAAAGCCACCAGAAGAAGGCCGGAAAGTATCGCGGTCGAAACGTTTTAATTGTACCAATCAAGATGAGTATTGCTGTCCATAATTCCGTAGGGAATAGTAGCATATCAAAAATCAAAATATAGGATACGTTAATGGTTATTGTCGTAGGAAATAGACGCAGAGAACCAAGTTTGAATCCTGGTTAAGATTGCTTGAATTTCGCATTGCGCTAATACCCCTGGGAAATGTATGAATCGAATTATTCTCCCTTCAGCTACGGATAAACTAAGCTTTTTACCCTTGGTATGGTAACTGGTCTAGGAGAAGGAAAACTCTGTATTCTAACCTGCTGATCCCTGCATAGCAATTGACCTTGTGTCATATTTTTCACTTGCCGAAGGATTAGGTAAATACATATTAGAAATTAAAATAGATAAATGAGTAAAAAGTTTGGCAGTATTTTGGTACTTGCTAATTTGCGGTACGTATATCATGTGACTGAAGCAGTTTTAGCTGTGGTTGGTAACAGTCAGGGTTGATGATATCGTGGTAGCTAGTGCGCTGGCACGTTATGCCTTTTTTCATTCCGTGTGTGATTTAAAAACTGCACAGATGAATGTTCATCGAAATATAATTCGAGAACTTATGTTTTACGAGTTTGAACGGGGTCATAATTCTGCGGAAGCAACCAAACACATATTAGGGGGTGGTTCTCGTGCTGTAATGGTTAAAGCGATGGACTGCGGAATCGTAGTATGTGAGTTCGTACCCCAGTCGCGCTATTACGTTCACTTTCGGACAAATATCCTTGGGAAAGGTATGAACCCCCTTATCCTCCCAGCTATGGGTTAAATAGTACCACTACTGTTTTTCAAGGAGAATAGCTTTGGCATTAAATAACATACAAAGGTTGATATGCCATTAAAACAAAGGAACTGAACCGAAACCGAACCAAAAACATTTATTGCATAAAATAGTTCGGTTTGGTTGTTTAATGGCATATCAACCTTCTTAGGTCATCTAATGCCAAATGCATCCGTCTAAAAGAATAGTAGTAGTACTATTTAACCCATAGCTGGGAGAATAAAGGGGTTCAAAAGACATTGACACGCGACTAACGAATGCATAGACAGCTATCGATAAGCTATCGATCATATGGAAATCAGACCTAACCGATAAAATGAAACGCAGTTTCTTCCAGGCAGCGGTCGTATCGATACTGCTGTATGGATGTACTACATGGACGCTAACTAAACGGCTGGAGAAGAAGCTAGACGGCAATTACACAAGAATGCTGCGAGCAATATTGAACAAGTCCTGGCGGCAACACCCCACAAGGCACCAACTATACGGCCACCTGCCTCCCATCACGAAACTATCCAAGTTGGACGAACCAGACATGCAGAACATAGCTGGAGAAGCAGGGACAAGCTCATTAGTGATGTACTCCTATGGACCCCCATATATGGCCGAGCAAAAGCAGGACGACCAGCTCGAACATACATACAGCAGCTATGTGAGGATACGGAATGTAGCCCTGAGGACCTGCCAGAGGCGATGAACGAGAAGGAGAAGTGAAGAGAGAGGGTCAGGGATATCCGTGCTAGCGGCACGACATGATGATGATGATACCTTTCCTAACGATATTTGTCCGAAAGTGAACGTAATAGCGCGACTGGAGTACGAACGCGCTTTCTACAAACCCACAATCCAGCGCTTTAACCATTACCCACCGAGGACACCTCTTTATTGTGTTAAAGGTAAAGACGCCGTTGATCACAGTATATTAACCAGATGGTTCAAGAAATTTCGCTCGGGTTGCAAGAACCTCGACGATCAGATAAACTTTCATAGTGTTAAAGTTGTGGATTCCGAGGCCGTGTTCCAAGCTATTGAGGCAAATCAGGCAAGTAGTACTCGGAGAGTATCAGTCGAGCTCGATACATCACAGTCCAGTGTGGTGCATCACCTTCATGACCCCTGCAAAAGCATACATAGCTGCCGTATTGTGCTTCACATTACCAAAATATTGCATAGCCTAGTGATATTTATCCAACCTCCCACCTAGTAGGATTTGAGACAAGGTCATTTTATCGTCAGGAGCATGCACGAATCGATACTGATTCGCGGCTGTCTCCTTTGTTGGGTTGCCCCAGACGCTAAGCCATCAGCTCAGCCCAGCAAAACAGGTATTGCCTGGTAGGGACGGACGGGCCCCTGGAACCATACTGTGTGAATCACCGAAATCCACCCGACGCGAACGCCAAGCAGCCCCACCACAGAATCTTTAGACTCATTCAAATAACGTCGATCCGCATTGTTCATGTACAGACATAATCTGTTCGCCAAACAAAAAAACAAAAAAACAAAAGGGAAAAATAAACAGAAAATCTAAGAAAAAGAAAAATACTAATCTTAACAATGGTTAAAAATGGTTAATCATAATAAGAATTATAAAACTAATACTAAATTCTTAATAGACCGGTGTTGTTGATAAGTGTCTGAATTACAATCTTCGGAACACTGTACGCAGTGGGAGAGAATGGCCGTTTCTTGGACATTTGGACTGAACATTGCAAAGTTGTTTAAAAATATGATAAGCCATAAAATGGGCCCTTGTTTATGGATGATAATTTCACCAGAAATCCATTTAGGATATTTTAATAGCCGTTAGTTTGGTAGCTCTCTGAAACTAGTGGACAAGTTCACCTACCAAGGAAGCAGTGTCTAATCAACTGAGACAGACGTCAGTACACAACTAGCAAAAGCATGGACAGCTATCGATAGGCTATCGGTCATATGGAAGTCAGATCTGACCGATAAAATAAAACATTTTTTTCCAAACAGCGGTCGTGTCGATACTGCTATATGGATGCACTACATGGACGCTAACTGAATGTATGGAGAAAAAGCTTGACGGAAAATACGCAAGAATGGTGCGAGCAATATTGAACAAGTCCTGGAAGAAGCACCCGACAAAGGAGCAGCTGTAGGGCCTCCTACCACCCATTACGAAAACTATCCAAGTTAAACGAACCAGACATGCGAGACACTGCTGGAAAAGTGAGGACGTACTCCTGTGGACCCCTTCACATGGACCAGAAAAGGTAGGACGACCAGCTAGAACCTATATACAACAGCTCGGTGCCGATACAGGACGTTGCCTTGCAGACCAACCGAGAGCAATGGACGATAAAAAAGGGTGGCGAGGGAGGATCAGGGAGATCCGTGCTGGTGGCACAACATGATGATGATGATGAGACTTTTGAAAAATTCCTGCACTAAGTTTTCTGCTTGTTTGCTTTTTTGTTTTATGGCATATCAACCTTTGTGGATTATTTAACGCCAAATCCATTTTTATGTAAATAATCAGTTCTATTCAAAACAATTCAGTTTACTATGGGTACACATTTTGTCAAAAACATTTCTATATCAAACTATTCAGTTTATTCAAGCAGATATATATAGCAATTCAGTTTAGTGAAATTACAGTTTCAATGTCAAAAACAGTTCAATTTCAAATAATTCAGTTTTGCATAAGCATGCAGCTTAAATGTAAGTACAGTTTAATTGCCAAAAACATTTCTCTTTCATGCTATTCACTTTAATCAAAAAGTTGTAATTCAGCTAATTCAGTTTAGTATAAGTACAGATTTTGTTTACTCACAGTTAAATGTCAAAACAGTTCTGTTAAACAATTCAGTTTAGTGTAAATACAGTTTCAATGTCAAAAAACCTGCCCAGGCGGGTGGGGGTGTAGTGTACACCGACTGCCACTCTGCAGAGGAGTAATGCACCCTGCAGTGAGTGTCCTGATATGACACAAAACAATCTGATGATGATGCTCCAGTAATGGCGGAGCTTTAGGTAATGCGGAGTGCTCTCATGTCCACTCTGGTCCGAAGTGGTAGTACCTGAATGGGTCCTATCTACCGGTCAAATAGAACTAAACTGTGTACTTATGTTTGAAATAGAATTGCTTTTGACATTGAAACTGCATACTTATACAAAACGGAACTATTTGAAATAGAACTATTTTTAAATAAAACTAAACGGTGTATTTATGCTAAACTGAATTATTTGAAATAGATCTGTTTTGTCATTTAACTGTTTGTAGACATAAACTATACTTATACTAAACTGAATTGTTTGAAATATAATTCGTTAAATGACCCGAAAAGAGTTGATACGCCGTAAAACAAAACAACCAACCAACCAACCAACCAACCAACCAACTAACCTTTCATCATCTAACATGCAATATAAACAAAAGCCAAAAGATAGAAAGCTCTTTCATCCCGTCTGACGATTATTTTTGATAATTTGTAATCAAGTTTCCATAAATAACTTGAAATTGCATAAATTTCATCAGAAAATTCTTTTTGAGATTTTGATTATGGATATTTTCTAACTAGTAAGTAAAGTAAAGTTGGTGACCGTAGTCGAGGGCGACCAGAAGGCTCCCTTTTCAATAGCTACTACACCGAGGTGTCGGGGGGGTGTATACTCAATTCCTTAAATTGCTCCACTTTATCCTTGATACGTACCTTATATTGCTGAGTGGTATCAAGTACCATTTTAAAAGTCTTTGGTATGACGTGACCTGGGATTGAACCAGGTCTCCCCGACCACTGGCGAACACTAAGGCATAACCGAACGAAATCTCTTTAAAGGGATATATAATCCTTTGGTAACTGTACCGAACGCGCCAATTACAATTGGTCTTACCGTCATTTTTATGTCCCACAGTTTTTTCAATTCCCATTGCAAATTCCAGGTATTTATCTTACTTCTCGCTCTCTTTCAGTTTTACTCTGTGGTTAGCCGGGACAGCAAAGTCCACAATTCTGCAAGTTCTTTTTTGTTTTTGTTTTTGATAATTACTAGGTCTGGTCGTCTGGTCGAGATTTGGTGATCCGTTTGTGTCTTAAAATCCCAGAGGAGTTTGTGCGTCTCATTCTGCTGGACAGATTCTGGTTGAAAAAAAACTTTTTAAGAAATGCTTCGCAAAGTTCTCAAAACTTGGGAAGATACGGGCCTGCTATGTGGATCACAGTGTTTTGTAATTTCGACAGGCGCTCCTGGTCGCATTTCAAACGTTGCTTTTTTAGGTAAGCAGACCTTTTCCACATGGAAGATTGGTGCATTGCAATCTTCCAAGACTAAAGTGATATATAAGTAGTATGTTCAACATCAGCATTTATAAGATATTTTCAAATAAACCGGACATATTTTGGTGCTTTTTTACTCCCAAAAATACCAATTTTTTTTACTCCCTAAAATACCCATTTTTTTCTTTTTTTTTTACTCCATAAAATACCCATTTTAGCTAAAAATCTGGTAATGAAAAGCAATTTCTTTACTGAAATAGTCATAAATATTTACTACTAAACTTTACAGTTCAAAAAAGACATTGACTGGTGGGACAAATGAAAAGTAAATATGCAGTTAGATTATGAAAATACACTAAACTACTATTAAAAGATAAACAGAAACTCGACAGATGAACGGAAAATTAGAATATATGCAATATTTGATGGTGTCTAATTTTACAATGACATTAGATTTATTATCGAGTAATGAAAGACCCTAATCTTTAAGCCACAAAAAATATTTTTTCATCCTGTATTGCATATAATGAACGACGATAAACTTTGATGTGTTTAAAGGCATATATCTCCAGTAAAGAAAGACACCTTAATTTTTAGGTGAAGGTTGGTCTAATAAAACAGTTTATTACACAAGTATATATGCTATCAGTAATGAAATAAGCTTACTTCAGTTTCTTCATTTAAGAGCATATTAACCTTTTGTGGTTTATTAAATGTCAAAGTTATCCTTGTAGAAAAACAATGGCGGTGCTTTTCATAGATTTCTTCGAGTGTATTTGTCCCAAAGTGAACGTAATTGCACGACTGTCGTTTGAATTTGCTTACTACGATGTCACAGACCAGCGTGTCAGCCACTACGCCACGGGGACTACCTCAAGTAAAAGGAGGTTTTATATATATACATATATATATTATTTTCATTTTTATTACTTTTTATATTACTATAGTGGTGTGAAAAAACAGATAATGCATTTTGTAAATAAAAAATATATACAAGCCGATATCTGTAAAAAAAATAATAAAAACAAAAGAAAAAAAAAAGGAAGAAAGAAAAAAGAAAGAATGTAGATTTGGGGTCTTTTAGGTATTATATATATATATATATATATATATAACCTAATTTCTATAATCTATCTATCTATCTATCTATCTATCTATATAACCTAATTTCTATAATATGTATAACCTAATCTCTCTCTCTCTCTCTCTCTCTCTCTCTCTCTCTACATATATATATATCAAAAAGATCTGAAGAAGTCCTGTTAATTTTTTTTCGTGTTTTTGGAAATTTCAAAAATGCGTAACAGGATGGAAATAAATTTATAATCCTATGTGACCGGTTTTGTTGTTTTTCTTAAAGTATATATATATATATATATATATATATATAAAGCAGAATGATTTTTCTTTGGCGCTTTGATCTGCTCTGTTTGAAAAAAATTATATATCAATACCGTCGTAACTATCTTCCTACCTTCGTTCCTGGGGTTTGGTGCGCGTCACAATACTAATAGGCGTACCAAAAGCTAGACAAAACTTGCATTCTCTAACCATGCACGAGCAATTTAACTACACTGGTCAACAGGCCAATAGAAAGATAAACATTTCTTAGTACACCAGTTCTCCCCATATAAGTCCCATGAAATAATTAGTTCAAAACAAATACGGATAATACATAGGAGAATAACAAGTGTAGGTTATGTCGTAATGGTCATAGAACAGGTAATATAATAAACGTGGCGTAATGGTTAGCATCGTAGAAACTGAACACAGTGACCCAAGTTCAAACCCTGGATGAGGATGTTTACATAGCACTGATACCCTTAGGAAAGGTATGAATTAACAATTATTCTTCCAGGTAAATTGTAGGGAAGACAAGCTTATTTATCCTAAGTACGACAACCGGCCTAGGTGAAGGAAAACTGTTAAACCACTTAGAAATATACCATGTGTTGCATTCTGCTCATGCAGCGGTTCGGTTTGCTTTGCTTTTATGGCATATTAACCATAATTGGTTATTTAACGGCAAATCCATTTTTATACATATAAACAGTTCCATTTCAAACAATTCAATTACGAATAAGTACAGTCTTTTGTTTACATATAGTTAAATATCAAAACAGTTCTATTTCAAACAATTCCGTTTAGTATAAATACACAGTTTAGTTTATTTGACCGTTAGATAGGACCCTATCAAGTAATACCACTTCGGACCCGAGTGAACCTGGGAGTGATGGCAATAAAGGGATACTCCGCATTCCCCAATCCTAAAATGATAACAGTTACTGAAACTTACAAGAGAACAAGAAAGACTGTGTAACATGAAGGTGACGGTGACACTGATTGAAGTTGGAGCCATTAGGATTTATCTCGTAAACCCAGGAAAATTACCGAGGAGAACTGGAAACCAGATGAAGAATCGGGACCATCTAGACAACAACACTGTTAAAATCAGCAAAGATACTTAGAGGGGTCCTGGAGATCTGACGAGACAGCTAGTCACTCAGACTTCTGTGAAAAACATTTAGTTAAAACAGGTGTAAAAAACCTCGCATGGAATAAAGTAATGTTAACAATACGTCTCATGCAGTTTTATGGTTTCTTATTTGGTACCAATAATTTTCAAATAGACCTATTTTATCCATAGATAGAAACCTAACAGGTCTACCACTCCGGGTCAGAGTGAACCTGGGAAAAATGGTAATGGAATGATGGCTGTACACTCCTCACATATCAAGAACTGGTATCTCACTAACGTATGCAGTTAAGTATCCTACCCAGGATACCTTTATTTAGTGAGTAGGGTTCTTAGCCCTCCATAGAGAATGCTGTCATTTTATTACACGCCCGGTGACAGGGCTTCAACTGAACAAGCATATCAGTGAGGAGATACTGAGGTGGCTCTAAAGAAGGGGTTCGATTTAAAATGTAAGTATAATGCATGACTAGTCCCTGTCACTATGTCTGTGTTAGGTTAAAGCCAGCAGGTTTCTTTTCGTATTCCTTTTAATTACTTCACCAAGGATCGCGAACAAAGTATTTCTCAGTAATGGTTATGTGGAGAATAGGGTGGATCTCACAAAGTTTAATGATGTTCCTTGAGATTGCTTTAACCCCAGCACTACTAAAAATACAGTTGTATATGTGTGTGTGTGTGTTTATACACACACACACACGCATATATATATATATATATATATATATATATAATTCATTTATTGATCAGTTAATCTCTTTAGAGTTTCACCTTTTATAGTTTATAAAGAAAAAGAACTTAATTTGATTATCTTCTCAACTAGGCATGCTACCTTTCATTTCTTCCTTTCATATTTCGTCTTGCCTTTCTTCATCTTATCCACTCCGGTCTCTTTCGTTGTAGATGAGAGGATTAAAAACGAGGATTAAGAATTACCCATTTGTAAACAGATTACTTACAGGATTATCTCAACGGGTTTTATTTGGATTTTAATTTCTTTCTTTCTATAGCCTAATCCACCCTCACGACATTCAGAACAATTCCAACACACTTGATTTGCTTGCTTCTTCTTATTTTGTTTCATCATTGTTGTTGTTGTTGTTGTTGTTGTTGTTGTTGTTGTAATATTATTATCATAACAATTAAAGTACTTATCACTCTCTTTCTCTCTGTTGGTTACTTTTTATTTCTTTTTGCTTTTTGCTTTTCTTTTTTTAATTAAATGATTTGAATATTTTTGAGCGTATATTTTTTATTTGATAAAATAATCCTTTTTACTTCTGAGTTGTGCTGCGCGATTATCTGTGTGTGCGTATGTGTGTGCCTATATATATGTGTGTGTGTGTGTGTGTGTGTGTATTTTGGTTTTGCTTATTTCCTTTATCAGACATTCTTTCTTTCTATCTCTTCTTTCTTTTCTTTCTTTCACCACCTTTTTCCTTCCTCTTTCATTCTTTCTTTCACAACTTTCACTCATTCACTTCTCTCTTTCTTTCTTTATTTTTTCTTTCTTTCTTTTTTGCTGGGTTTCTTTCTCTTCTGCGACAACCATTCCTTTTTTTTTTTCTATTCTGCGATAAGATTTCTTTCATTCTTTCGTTCGTTCATTCCTTATGTCTTTTTCTTTGCAGCTTTTTTTTTTCATTTTTCATTTCCTCAGAAAAGTTTCTTTCTTTCTTTCTTTCTTTCTTTCTTTCTTTCTTTCTTTCTTTCTTTCTTTCATAACGCTCTAACTTTTTTTTCTTTAAACAAACTTATTTTTTCTTTTACACGTTTTCTACTTATTCCTAACAACGTTTCCTTCTTTATCTTTTATCTACAAAATATTTGTTTGCTTGTTTGTTTGTTTGTTTCTTTCTTTCTTTCTTTCTCATTAACTTCTTTCCAAACGTCACTCTTACATGTAAACATACTTTCTTTCATCGTAATTATTTCATACATTTTTAAAGATAAATTGCAATTGACATATTCACTCAATTTCTGTGAACCAAAATCGTTATTATCATTAATAATAATAATAACAATAACAATAATAATAATAATAATAATAATAAAAACGGCAAACAGGAGTGAGTTTAAGTGTCAATGAGTACCCGATTAACAAGGCCTTTTCCTACATCTGTTCTCTGACGTAAGCCACAAGCTGGAAACATACTCGTATGAAAGAACAAAATGAATAAATAAATCTAAAAAAGATACAAATCTCTTCGTGGACCTACTACTTTTAAAATAGTAATCATGATAATAGTCACTTGTGTCAAGTTTTATACTCCCTTTGCGCTAGTTTGCTACATTCGCTTACTATATGATTAATAGTTTCGTCTTTATCACCACATAATTTTCGCTTACAATTCGGTTGCGCATTATCGATTTCGGCTTTAATATAAACTTGATCCTTATGGCGTTTTTTTTTTGTACGGCTTTTAGAAGAGATTCAGTTTCTTTCTCATGGTTTCCATTTTGAAGCCATGTCTATGTCTTCTCGTGAGAGATTTCATTAATTTGTCGCTTGAAATATCCTTCCAGTTGTTTTTCTTCCCATTTCTTTTTCCTAGTTTTTATTGTTTTGTTTGTCTTTATGTTGCCAGTGCTATTATCAGCCGTTGCAATTAGTCCTTCTTTGCTTTTTTAAAGTTTAGTCTGAGTTCTTTCTTTATCCATTTTAAGAATGATCTCGAGTATTGTACAACGGAGATTGTCCTGGTGAGTATCCGTTTGATGAGATTTCGGCTGCAGAACTTGGTTTCGAAAAGCTTTTTCGTTCATGTGCCGTACACTCTTCGTATTTTTTCTTTCCTCTCTGCTTATTTGATGGTATTCGCTTCCAAAATTCCCAAGTATTTTATTCCATTGGGAATTATGCAAGAAACTGAAATTTGACCATACAAGCAAATGGTACATGCACAAACTAGAATCTTTCTAAGAGAATGAGACCCATAAAATTCTCTGGGATTTTGAAATACCAACAAATCACTTAATCTCGACCAGAAGACCAGACCATGTCTTATCAAAATAAGAAAAAAGCCGCAAACTTACCGTCTAATGGATTATGTTGTCCCAGCCAACCACAGAGTAAACAACAAAAAAACCGAAAAGGGAGACAAATACTTGGACCTTGCCAGAGAATTAAGAAGGCTAATGAATATGACAATGACGATGATATCAAATGTTATTGGCACACTTGAAACAGTTCCTAAAAGTTTGGAAGCGGGCAGCAAGGGTTGGAAATTGGAGGATGAATCGAGGCCATCCAAACTATAGTTTTCTTTAGATCGGCCAGAATAGTGGGAAGAGTCCTGAAGCCTGTAGAGATGAAGAGACTAGAGTCACTCATACTCCAGGGTAAGACTTTGAGCTAACGCTGGTGTGAGGAAATCGGAAAGAGTATAATAATAATAATAATAATAATAATTATAATCCTGTGAAATAACATCATCAAGGAAGTCAAGATCCTCTTCAATCTTGTTCTCAAACCAACGGCACATCACTAAACGTTTTTCCATGTCAGTTGGCGTGAGTTTATGCTTGATCTGGATTTTGTATGGATATAGCTGAAGATCCTTTGCAGTGATGCACGTGTAAGACCTAGTTCTTGGGAACGTCTTCTAAAGGGACTTTTTCGGACTCCTTCCGACAGAATCTCTCACCGCATCCACATTGTCAGCACATCTCGTGCCGGATCTGAGATTTTCTGCCTTCTTGATGAGGATGTTTACTAGTCCTGTAGCTTGAAATTTGAGTACCCAAGGATAAATTTAGCTTCTCTGGAGATAATTGTCAAAGTTAAACTTGCTGCGAAATTTTGCTTGCCAAGTTTTGAATGATTTTGCCTCCAAATAAGTAGTGACGCAAAATATTTTTCCTCTCTTGTCTAAGGCATTGTGATCGAGGATTAATAGTAGTTATAGTATGATATTTTCAAATCTTAAACAAAAAGAACACAACATCATTATCAGTAGAGTTATTAGCAGTCACATGAGTCCCATATATATTGAGATATTTTATAGATGAGACATGTAAGTATTACATTTTTTATATCACCGTTGCATTATAGGAGTCACTCAGTCGATAGAGCTTAAAAAACGCTGACCGTATCCCCTACAAAAGAGTAGTAAGTAGTAAAGTTGGCACTGTAGTCGAGGGCGACCCGAAGGCTCCCTTTTCAATAGCTACTACACCGAAGTGTAGGGGAGGGCGCAACTCCTTTCCCTGGATTGCTCCACTTTACCCTAGATACGTACCTTATATTGCTGAGTGTTAAGCAAGGAGGTATCAAGTACCATTTTTTTAAGTCTTTGGTATGACTCGACCTGGGATTGAACCCCGGTCTCCCGGAACATTGGCGAACACTCTAAAGAGTAAGTCGTCCCAAAAATAGGTGTCCTAGATATGACATTAAATGGCATCAAATGGTGATGCTCTACTTCTGTATATCTGGGTAGTGTTGGGTACCCCTTCATTGCCATTACTCCCAGGTCCACTGTGATCCTGAGTAGTAGTACCCGTTATAGTCCCATCTGTAAATGAAATTGATGTGTTTAAGAATTGTTCATATTCGAAGGACAGTGTGTAAAAAACCTCTACTGAAACAACCACATAAAAAAGTGAATATAAACGTTGAACTAATGTGATTGCCTAACCTCTAGGCATAAAATAATCCTGGATGAGTTGACATGCCGTTAAAATAAATCAATCTGTCAATCATTACAAAATCTAGTTAAATTTCCGCTTTATTATTATACACAATGAATGGGATTTCCTAACCTTTAGGCATAAGATTACACTTGATGAGTTGACATGCCGTTAAAATCAGTCAATCAATCACTCATGATAAAAAAAGGAGTAAGTTTCCGTCATTTGTTTTATTTTTTACTGAACAGTTTCAATAAAATTGACTATAACTCGATATCTTTTCCTTAGTGGTTGGGAGTAAGAATGACTTAAGAATTATGGCCGATGACTGAATTGTGGCCAGTTAAAGATGTAGTTTTAGAAGATAACTGTCCAATAAAAATAAGTGAAGCAAATGAATGAAATCGCTTCTTATCTAGAGGAAGAATGCATTTAAAAGCGAGTACTTTCAGTAATATTTGAACTCGAGTTCAAACCCTGGACGAAGTTGTGTTTCATTCTATCTTAATGCCATTGTGAAAGGAATGAATCGATCTATTCTCCTCCAGATAAGGACAGACTGAGCTCTTAAACCTTGGTAAGGCAGCGGATCAAGAAAAAAGGAGAGCTGTGAATTCAAACAGTTTTACTCCCCTTAAAAATTGACCTTGCGTCACATCCTGCATGTCGCGAAGGTGTTGGGCAAACACATACACGCACACACACACACTCATACGCATACACACACTTACACACACATATACGCGCATACATTACAGCAGAATTATTTGATGAGGGGCTATTTAGAACCAGCAACGAAAAATAATGTTTAACGTTTGCATAAACCTTCTTTAAGAAGTTTTCAATACTTTTTTTTCTTTTTAAATCGTTACTATTTAAAGTATTAAAGATTTTGACCATTGAAGAAAAAGCAAAGAATTTTTCAGTTGTGACTGAAATTTCCTTGACCCATTTTGAAAGCGCTCAAGGCCTTTTGTTTGTTCAACCTACCACTGGCTAATCTCGACGTACTTCTAAATTTTACGAATTGAATTTAGAATTTAACCTTTAAGTATCAATGACCTGATTCGTTATCAGTAACCATTAAAAAAATAAAAATAAGTTTTATCAAGATTGAAATTTTTTTAGAGTAGGCAACAGCGAAGAAGCTTAATGTTTAGGGTAAAGAAAAAAATGCCACTATGATGAAGCAAAAATGCGGAGGGGGAGACACACACACACACACACACACACACACACACACACACACACACACACACGTATATATATATATATATATATATATATATATATATATATATAGTGCAATTAGAAGGAAACTCAAACCTGATTGAATTGTCATTATAAATTTATTTCGCCGGAGAATTGAGTTTCCTTCTAATTGCACTGTATACTCTCTGAATGTCAGTTTTGTTATATAGACCTGGAAGGAAAAAAATATGTAACAATAACCATACATCGAGCACTCATATAGATTTATATGATATTCCTCATATATTCTATACAAGAATAATCCACACCCACTATATTCGGACGCTGACTGGATATTACTGATATATATATATATATATATATATATATATATATATATATATATATATATATATCAGTAATATCCATAGATATATATATATTTGTTCAGACCCCAATGTCCTCTAAAAATCCTTTTAATTATTTTAAATTTCTTGTCAATTTTGATTGATTAATTGACTGATTGACTGATTGATTGATGTCGTTTCAAACTGTTGTGGGTTATTTTATACCTAGACGTTAAGGAAGTGTTTTCCTTCAACATTTATATTAAGATTTCTTGTATTGTTGTTTCTTTAGACCATTTTATACCCACTTATATGATATCAAGTATTATCAAGTCTTAGTTGTCAAAATATCTTCATCTTTATTGTTATTTCCACAACGTTTCGGCCGATATTTATTGAATCCACAGGGATAACAGGGTTAGGGTTAGGGTTAGGGTATGGATTCAATAAAGGACGTAGGTCGAAGTTCCGTCTAGGTTTCCGAGTTCGACAAGTACCTGAAGAAGGCCGGAGGTCATATCAGCAGAAACGTTGTGGAAATAACAATAAAGATGAAGACAATAGTCCGAAAAGTCATAATGATAAAAATTAGCAAGTCTTATTTGTATAAAATTGGAATATGATACACCCAGTTTAACACTATTAAGTATCACAACCTGATACAAATAATTCGCACACAGTTATATAGTTTATTGAAACTATAAAACTTTGGGCAAATTATTTGTAATTACGTGATAATACTTGATATCATATAACTGCGTATATCATATTCCTATTTGATACTTGCCCAGTCGGCTAGGGCTAGAGAATACATCAACTACACCTCTGCAGAGGAGTAGACCCCCACTTAACGAATGTCCTGCATATAACACTAAGAAATCTGATGGTGAGGCTCCAGTAATGCTTGAGCTTTGGGGAATGAAGAGTACACCTTCATGACTATCGCTCCCAAGTCCACTCTGGCCCGGAGTGGTAGCACCTCATAGGGTCCTATCTATCGGTCAAATAGAACTAAACTGTGTACTTATGCTAAACTGAATTGTTTGAAATAGAACTGTGTGTAAACAAAAAACTATACTAGTACTAAACTGAATTCTTTGAAACTTTCATCAAAATGACTTAATCCGCCGTTAAATGACTCCAAAAGGGTTGATACGCCGTAAAACAAATCAATCAACCAACCTATTAAATACTAATAATACTATATAATACTTGATAGCATATAACTGGGTGTATCATATTGCTATTTGATACTAATAATCATTTAGTTTCCAACAATGATATCTACTTAAAAATAGTCATTTGGTTACACTAAGTACGATAGTTTCAAGTATCTAATAATAATTCTTGGTAAAAAAAAATCATAGCTTCAAGGACATTATTGATTGATTGATTTTAACGGCATGTCAACACATCAAGGGTTATTTTACATGTAGACTGTAAAGAATCGCGTACATTTTACATTCGTATGCACATTTTTATGTCGTTGTTTCTGAAGAGAATTTTTTTTCACAATATGAATGATTTTTAAATAGATCTATTTGACTATTTGATGGGACTCTAACAGGCGTCGCTACGCTGAGTCAGGGTAGACCAAGGAGTAATGACAAAGTTGTGTTACTCCACACTTCTTGGATCTCCAGTGGGCGCCTTCGGTGGTACAATAGTAAGCAAATCTACACAAGTGAGTTCGAGTCTCATGGAGTGCCCAATCCCTACGGCCTTGTGCCAAATCTAAACAAAAAGCTTTGTAAATTACAAGTCCAGAGCTCCAGATCTCCTGAGCTGTTGTCCCATTACTTGATTCAGTTTAGGGTAAAATATAGGACGTTCATTTTTTTTCTGTGGGGTAATGCAGTCGGTAACTCTAAGCCCCGCCAAAAAGAGAATACAATTGTTTTGAATACATATGTTTCTTTCTCCTAGACTGGTTTCTTAATCAGTCTGACCGACTATTTACCGCTGGCTCGGTTGAGAACATACGGATCAATGCTTGAATTTTTGCATTAAGAGCATTAGCGAAATGTGAGATGCATCAATAAGCGTGTGCACCAATCAGCGTGTGTACCAATTAGCGTGATTGGTGCACCTCTCCAGTTGTTGAATCACACTTCGGCCAGCCGTGTTGTGCGCAGTACATTTCTGGTCGGGTGTGCTCATCACTGGAGATACCTCTGGCCTCAGGGGGCCGTCCCCCCGGCTTTAACTCTCTTCGGAGGGGTTGGATTGATCACCTGGCGCTTGAGGCGCCCCTCTTGAGAGGAATGCCGACGGGGCCCGTGACATTTTTGAGAATGCCGGGCGCGTGTGGGCTACGGCTCTGCGCCTGGACCCACCTTAAAAATATCTTGTGCCATACTCGTCCGGTTGGTGGGACGGAGGACAAATACAGTGAGATGCAAACAGCCTTGTCTCAGATTTGAACTTTGGATACCCCTCCTTTATTGTGTCGGTGGTGTGGATCTTAACCCTCTGCAGGAAATATCCTCCACCCCGCCAACTAGATTACCAGACAGTCTTGTTTATAGGTGTTTTCCCCAGACACCAAAACCTTTCTTTCCATCCATCCGTGATATTTTCATCTCAAAATGAAGGAATAAACAAATAAAATAAAATAAAATAAACTTGATGAAATGGCTTGTTCCAACACGTTTGTCATATAATGAAGGTGAGCTGTTATCTGGAACATCGAATCTTACAAGTCATTCACCAATGCTGGTAGACCAGGGACAAACTGGATTTGATCGAATGATATGGGTCGGGGAAGGAGACATAAGTATTTCATTGGTGAAGAGGTCTGGGGTGGAGCTGGGGGCGTATATGAATTGGGAAAATTAGGGCACTTTTCAAAGTACAGAGATACACCTCTTATCCACAATTTTGCTTTCAGTCCCAGAAACAAACAATTCACAAGTTTGCTAATTCACAAATTTTATTGAATAATAATCCACAAAACCGAGGAATATTGACGCTGTCTTCGGAACTATTAGTCAGCTGAGTATTTGATTAATTGATTTTAGTGGCATGTCAAACCATTCATGAATATCTTATGCCCATCATATTTCTTTTTATGTTTACATTTTTTGTGTTGTTGTTTTGTAAGAGTTTTTTTTTTGCACACAGTTATATGAGGAACAGTCTTCGTGACGTAGTGGTTAACGTGCTGGACCGCAACACAAGAGTACGTGAGTTCGAACTCCATTAGTGCTATTACGTTCACTTTTGGACTCCTACTCACGGGAAAGGTATTTACCCCCTTGTCCCTCACCCCAGTTATTGGTTAAATAGTACTACTACTTTTTTTCTGTAAGGATAGCTTTAAATAAGCCATAGATGTTGGTATGTCATTTAACAAGGAAACCAAAGTAAACTGTTATATGAAATCAAGTATTCCTATCTAATACAAATAATTTAGTAACAGTTCAACAGTTTCAGGTATCAAATTTAATGTTAATAATTTAATGATAGTTTTGTTTGCACACAGTTATATGGTTTCAAGCTTATAATAATCCTTAGAAAACAACAGCCCAGTCGACTAACGGTATCTCTGCTGAGGGGAAGATCCCCTACTCCACTTAAGAGTGTCGTGGATATGACACTAATCCATCTAATGGTGAAGCTACAGTCCTAGAGTTTCTGGAAGGTGCAGTCCCTCTTCATTACCAAGACTTTTGGAGAGAGAGTAACTATTAGGATGCCATCTATGGGTCAAATTAAACGGGTACCCTGAGTATGACACTTAATTGCATCTGATGGTAAGACTCCAGTCCTGGAGCTTTTCGGAATGTTGAGTACCCTTTCATTCTCGTTATATCAGATACACTCTGCCTAAGTTGGTCGTACCTGTTAGGGTCTCATCAGTGGGTCAACTAGGACATAAATTCTTTATTATACTTTGATTTAACTTTAGGAATATTGTATAGAAATTATGTTCCGTTTGTTTATCGGGAAAGATTTCGAATCAAAAGGAAGAAAAAGAAAGACAAAAAGAAAGCATAAATTTATGATATATGTGGAAAATATTAACGAAAGATGGAACATATTGTAGCAATTCAAAATGGATTTGCTCAAGTAAGGAGAAATATTATAAAAGCCAGGACGAGTATTTAGGTATTAAAGAGTGAAATACCAGCAACTTGACGGGTTTCGATCCCGGCTTCGAGCGTCCTGCGTCTCTAGCCACACTGAAGAGTTCTGATTGAACGAAACAGTCTTTCTGTGGATGACAATATATATATATATATATATATATATATATATATATATATATATATATATATATATTATATATATACGTGTGTGTGTGTGTGTGTGTGCAAACAGGATTTAGCATAAAATAATCTACGAGGGTTGATATGCCGTTTGTTTGTTTGGAGTTTATGG
The DNA here is from genome assembly GCA_963585895.1 of Sepioteuthis lessoniana. NCBI lineage: Eukaryota > Metazoa > Mollusca > Cephalopoda > Myopsida > Loliginidae > Sepioteuthis > Sepioteuthis lessoniana. Next base: position 157,770 of record CAUZXS010001933.1, read on the forward strand.
CATATCAACCTTTGTAGGTTATTTAATGCCAAATTCATTTTTATACAAATAAACAGTTTTGTTTCAAACAATTCAGTTTAGCGCGTGTGCACAGTTTAATTGTCAAAAACATTTCTATTTCAAGCTATTCAGTTTAGTCAAACAGTTCAATTTCAAACAATTCAGTTTAGTATAAGAATAGTTTTTTTTACACACAGTTAAATGTCAAAACAGTTCTACTTCAAACAATTCAGTTTAGCATACAAAAACAGTTCTATTTCTAACAATCAAGCTTAGCATAAGTAAGCAGTTTAAATGTCAAAGCAGTCCTAGCTTAGCATAAGTGCACAGTTTAGTTCTATTTGACCCATAGATTGGACTCTATCAAGTGCTACCACTCCAGGCCATAGTAGAGCTGGGAGCCATGGCTATAAAGGGGTACTCCGCTTTCCCCAACGCGCCAGCATTTACTGGATCCTCACCATCAGATTGTCTTGTGTCATATCCTGGACATTTATTGAGAGGATCTTAACCCTCAGCAGAGAAACTGTCGGTGTTTTATTCTACATCCCTAGTCGACAGGGCAAGTTGATATACCGTATAAACCAAACAACCAACCACCAAACCAAAAAAAAAACAACAAAAAACAACCAACCAACAAAACCAACCAACAGGATTAGAGAGCAATTACAACTTCACGTAACTATTTTTAAACAGATTTTGCGGACACGAAACCTACCTCTATTCAGTTAATGTATCTGTTTAGATAGATAGATAGATAGATAGATAGATTTTAAATACATAAGACCTATCTCTACTCAGGGAAATGTATCAGTTTCGATAGATAGGTAGATTGATAGATTTTAAATACATAGAACCTCTCTACTCAGACAATGTATCAGTTTCGATAGATAGTTAGATAGATAGATAGATAGATTTTGCAGACATAATACCTACCTCTACTCAAGCAATTTGTCCGTTTTTAAAATTATTGATTTTCTATTTTTATTTTTTGTATACCAGTTATTATTGAATTTTCATTTTTATTCCCAGAAAGAAGGAAGAAAAGAAAATCCGTAATAGTAGGATTGAGAGAAAACTATTAGGGTTGAAATTTCTATAGTATGTACAAGATATCAAGGTTGATATAAGCTCATAAAACCAAGGGTGAAATAACTGATAAACATGCCTATCCGAAGGTCAGAGATCATTTCAACATAGTATTTCTATTTCAAACAAAACTCTCTTCTGAAATCATATAAATTCATATCAAGTCATTATCTTTCAAAACAACACACACACACACACACACACACACACAAGAAGACGTTAAGCCTGAAACATGTGTAGAGCATATGAAATGATAAAAACTTAAATACCAAATTTGAAATCATTTGCGGACCAATTCATTTTAATATATATATATATATATATATATATATATATATATATATATATATATATATATGTGTGTGTGTGTGTGTGTGTGTGTGAGCGCTACGCGCAAAAATCTTTTTTTCTAGACGGGGCCCTGGTTGTTCAGATGCGTGCAAGAATATTTAGTTGTTGTCAATATGGTAAGCCAAGCGGATAGGTGTGATTCATACGTAACAGACCATTGATTATGAATTAAAGTACAATTTGTTAGGTACGGGTCTCTTGTGTTGTGAAATGGTAAGCAAGCTCGGCTAGACCCACAAGTAAACTCGATTCCTTTTAGTGACTCACACTTCTGACCTTATTCCGAGATAAGTTTTTTTTTAATCTATTTATTTAAATGATTACTAGGCAGGTGCCGGCGGTGGAATAGTTAGCGTCGTTGAAAATGGACACGGTGTGACGAGTTCAAATCCTGGACGAGACTGATTATATTTCAAATAGCACTAATACCCTTAGGAAAGGTATGAATCCAATTATTCTCCCTCCTGCTATGGATAAGTAGTAGGGCAGGTTGGGCTCTTTAACCTTGGTAAGGCAACCAGTGTAGGAGAAAGAAAACTCAGAATTCAAACACCGCCTAATAAATTAACCTTACGACACATCCTGCCCGTACCGAGTGGTTGGGTAAATGCAGACGACTCTGGCTTCGATGGCGTTTAGCATTCTTTTCAAGAATTTAAAAATAGAGACAGTCTCTTTCAACGGTTCCTCCGAACTGATTGTGAATGTGTGTGTGTGTGTGTGCTTACGGAACTCCTCAACGGGCTTTATATTTACGGGCAGGAATCGACTCAAAGATAGCCTTTAAATGGAGTAAAGCAGGTTTAAATTCAGTGTTTTTTTTTCTCCCGCATCCGTCGTCGTGCCAAGGCTAAAGTGTCTACTCTGCTCTACTATATACTTATTATAAGAAAATGAAATCTCAAGAATATAGATGACATGTCAGCTGCTACATCCAGAATTTGAACCTCACTCACCAGATTCATTTTCTACGGTCGCCTCCGTACATATACATGAAAGTATGTGCGTGTGTGCGTATGAATGTGTATGTGTGAATATGTCTGTGTGTATGTGGCTGTGTAAATGCGGGGGGGCATGTGAGCTGATCAATCTAACGTCTTGTCCAATTCTCCTGGAATTCATTGCTATTTTGGAGGTCAAATCGTTAACTCATTTGTGATTTGAATTGAGTCCAACGTTTTAAAAGATTATAACAAATTACTTTCAAAATGAAAATAACTGTTTTCATTCATTCTTAAATTTATATTTACCTCCTTATCAATCAAAATACATCGATTAGCTTAGGTTATTTAGTTTAATGGTATATCAACTCTTGATGGTCATTTAATGCCAAATCCCGTTTACACACATAAACACGGCACAGGCGGCCGGTGCTGTAGAAAACATTGACTGCATCTCTTCAAAGGGATAAGTCCCCGCCCTCATCAACGAGTGTCCTGCATATGACATTAAACAATCTGATGATGAGACTCCAGTAAATCTGGGGCTTTTGGGAATGCGGACTACACCTTCATTGCCATCACTCCCAGGTCCACTCAAGCCCGGAATAGAAGCACCTGATAGGGTTCTATCGATAGGTCAAATAGAACTGTTTGATATTTAAACTGGGTGCAAACAAATAACTTTTGCTACTGTGAATTTTTAAAAATAAAACCGATCATTTAACTGTGTGTAAACAATTGATAGATGTTTAATTGAATTGTTGGAGATACATAGTAATAACTAGAATCATTTAACTTTATTGACTTATGTTAAATTTAATTGTTAGAAATAGAACTGTTTATCATTTAACTATGTGTATCTACAAAATTTGTTTACAAATCATACATATTTAATATATATGTTTCAAAACGGGATTTGGCATTAAATTAATCTAGAAGGGTTGATATGCCATGAAATCCAAAGAAAACTAAACTCACGCACTAACACACGTTATTTTTTAAGCGAATATTTTGTAGGTAGCTATTTTTAAACGAGTTGGAGATTTTACGTAGTTTAATGGCTTCAAGTATTCCTCTCAAACCCTTATATTTTTGTTTAATATTAATCATTTATTTGCTCACCGTTAAATAGTTTCAAGTAGTTCTATTTAACATAAGTAATTCTGTTGATCAAGTAATCCTATCTAATATGAACAACTTGCACACGGCGATATGACTTCTAATAACTAATGATGATAACCACTACCAAAAGATTAAACAGTTCTATTTGAGCCATAGACGGGACCTTGACAGATACTTCTCCAGGTCAGAGTGGACCTGGGATTAATGGCCATGAAAGGGTATTACACATTCCACAAATTCCAAGGTTGGACTCTCACCATCAGATTCAGTTTAGTGTCATAGCCAGAAACTCGATTTATAAGAGTATGCCACTTAATATATGCACCCACTGACACACACATACACACTCACGCACACACACAAACATACCTAGTTACATATACGCATACAAACTTACGCACATACACAGGCACTTACACACACACACACATACACTTACACACACATCCACACTCATACGCACTTACTCCCACACCCATATACTTACACACCCACAACCATACAACCCCATACTCACTTACACACACACATTTACACAGATATACACTTACAAACATACACACACCTTTACACACACACACACACTCTTACACACACACACCTTTACACACGCACACACACACACTCACACGTCTTTACACATACACACACACACACTTTTGCACACACACGCACACACACTTTTACACAAACATACACACCTTTACACAGATACACACACTCTCTCTCTCTCTCACACACACACACACACTCTCTCTCTCTCTCTCTCACACACACACACACACATTTACACACGCACACACACTCTTAAACACACACATACACACCTTTACATACACACATACACTCTCTCACACACACACACATTTACACACGCACACACACTCTTAAACACACACATACACACCTTTACATACACACATACACTCTCTCACACACATACACCTTTACACACACGCACACACATACTCATCCTTACACGCTTTCCCCACATATACATATATAAACGATTGAATAACATTTACTTTAGAAACTATTTGCTTTTGCTTTAAGTTTCATTCATATATTGTTATAATCAAACCCTGTCGGCAGGGCTTAAATCAGGCTGACTCTATCACCTGCAGAATGGTAAGCCCCCGCCCCAAAAGGTGCTTACCCAGTCGGCTGGGGCTGTAAAATACACCGACTGCTTCTCTGCAGAGTGGTAAGACCCCACCCCCCAACGAGT